>JADRCH010000030.1:12675574-12786084 GCA_019843965.1 Rhynchomys soricoides
TTCTGTGTCTGGGTTTCTTCACTTAGAATGATTGTTTCCACTTCAATCCACTTATCTCTGAGTTTCATAATTTTGCATTTATTAACAGATGAATAGTACCCCATTGTGTAAATGTACCATGTTTTATTATCTGTTTACCAGTTGATAGATACCTAGGCTGTTTCCACTCCTGAGCTATTTTAAATAAAATATCAGTTTACATGTGTGAGAAAATCTCTCTGTGGTAACATAAAGTGTCCTTTGGGTATATGTATGGCCAAGACTGATATAGCTGGATCCTATGACAGATTTATTTGTAGCATTTTGAAAATCCTCCTCTCTGGTTAACATAGTGATTGCATCAATGTTTATTTCCACCAGCAGTCCTTATTCTATATCTATGCCAGCATTTGCTATCCAAGAATCTGTGGCTAAATGGATCATAGTCCACAGGGAAAAACCTAGAATTGTTATTAAACTAAATGGTTATAGTATTAAACTGACTCATAGTGGCTTATCATACTGTAGATTAGTGTATTAGTTAACCATCATCATCCACAGTATAGGGAAATTAGCACAAAGACCCACAACTGGTTAAGTTGCAGAGATTCCGATACTATGGAATGACCAGCCTTAAACAGAGCATTTATATCATACCTATTCATCCCAAGATTTAGAGATCATTCTGGAGGATGGGGCAGAAAGATTCTAAGGTCCAGAGTTGCAAACAACTACAAGGAAAAAGTGTTTTCTGAATGCAACAGTTTAGTTGCCTACCACTGTTGTATCCTTCACAAGCAAAAGCCATAGAAAATCCCATCACAGAAAGGGCCTGTAAGTACCACCCTTTGCGCATGAGAAATTGGCAACTTAGAGCTGTTAGGAAAGGAAGGTTCCATTCTTCTTAAAATGTTGCCCATCAAAGGTCAATCACACTTTCGAGAAAACCTACATACCCAAAAAATATGGGAAATACATTTTGGAGTAAATGGGTTTAAGAAGAAATTAGGACTTAAAATAGAGAAGTGGTGATAAATCAAGGAGCACTTGGATGATGGGAATGAATACAATAAAAATATATTGTATGATAAGGTCAAAGAATTAATTATAAATAAATAAACAAATGATTAAACTCATAGTTGATACCCTCCAGATCTCTCCAATGTCATCATCTTAGATTTTTATAGTTTGGTTTTTTTGTTTATTTCTATACTATATTATGAGTTATATAGATTTTATGAAGGATCTAACTAGGGTCTATGCTTATCTAAATTCTGTTCTTCTAATATGGGTGTTCACTGGTTCCAGCATGTACAGGAAAGGCCATGTCTTTCCCTTTATTTTTATACCTTGAGGAAATATCAATTACTTTATACATTTTTACTTATTTCTAGGCTCTATGTTTTATCTCATTCACCTATATGTTTGTTTTAGCATCAATATCATATGGTCTCAGTTACCTTGTCTTCATGGTAAAGTCTTTTTAGCAAGTCATGTAATCATTTCACCAAGTTCATTTTTCTCCTTTGACAATGAGTTGGTTCTTCTAAACCCAATTAGAGATACTCTTTAATGCCATCTTCTATTCAATATAAGTAACATTATACAAACTGAGCAGGCTATATTCACGAATATATACATATACATAATATACATATGTTTATGTAACAGAATCAATGAAAAAAGAGGCAACAAACTTTACAAAGGAACTGAAAAAAAACAAAACAAGAAGCAGTAGGGGCGGGGTTGAGGGAAAAATGATGTAATTACATTATAATGTCAAAAATAAAAGAAAAATGAGTTAGAAATGTTAAAGTATCCAATAAATCCAGTAACAAAAAATAACCAACATATTGAAATAGAATCATTTAACAGTAAACACTCACATTATGGAAAAAAATTACTTTTGAATTACATAATTTTAGTTTATAATATTTAACATGCATGAAGTAATTTGACTAAACTCCTAAGATTTTATGTGTAATCTTTATTCTGTAATGTAATGAGTTGAGGAGAAAAGATATAAATATAAACTACCATGTGACATCTAAAATTATTATAATGCATAGTAAAACCATACTTTGGTATGGGAAAATGAAGAAATTATGAAAATACTTGAGCTAACACAACAACTTCAATATAAACAAACAAGAATTAAAGTTTATCTGATGTGTTAAAGTTTTCTTTGTTCTACAAAACATCTCAGTGTATAAAAAGGCATTATTTCAGCTGAAGCAAATATCCTAAGAAAAACATCTTCAGCTGAAGATTTCATGAGCTCCAGAGAAAATGAATGCTAAAAAAATACTTATATGTGATTGGCTAAAGCTGTTATATAAAATTTTCTGAATGGAATATATTGACTTTACAAATATATATGCATGTGTATGTTCATTAAACCTTACCTCTATACATAAATTTATTAATAAGTACTTCATAAAATTTATTTTACAATGCAGATTATCTATCTCAGATAATTAAATTCACTCTTACTGTCTTTTAAAAACCTTGGGGTCCAGAAGTGAAGTAAGAAAATAATGAGCAGCAAGTAGGTTCAGAGAGTCAACAATCAAGCCAACTATGTATGACTTACAATGGAAAGAACCACTCTTCTTTAGTTCTTTATTCTATGACTAAAATGAATCATTCTGATCTAATGTATCTTGAAAATAAGATATCTCATGAACAAAGTTTGATCTAGGGAACAAGGCAGCAGAATTTCAGTGTTTATATCATAGAATTCAGAGTCCCAACTATTCACTGGGATAGTTGTGAATTCGTACATAATAACAAGAAAGTTGAAGAGGGCATGGAGTCTGAGTTTGGTCAGTTTCTCACGAGAGCAGCCTCACATATTCCAGCAAATCAACATTTTCTAGAATGTTGCAGATGCAAAGACTACATTCTTTTTTATATATATATAGGTCAGATGAGATTATTAAAATAGCAGAGAATCATGCTTACAGTCCAAACATGTCCAAATATGGTGTTTTTCTTGTCCCAACTATAAAATTGTCTTAGAATCTCTAAGAAAATTCATTCATAGTAAAAGACATAAATTAGTAACCTTGACCAAATCTGGTGACCAAAGGTTTATTATATAAACCTTTCTAATTCCTTTTCAAGATATTACCAGATCTAGACTCTAATGTCATTTGCCGAGAGAGAGAGAGAGAGAGAGAGAGAGAGAGAGAGAGGAAGGGAGAGAGAGAAGGTGTTAGAGATTATTAACAACTTTTTAAAATATAACTTGGGAAACAGCAAAAATGTTTCTAAGAGAGATTGCAATAAAGACACTTCAGCACTTCTCTCTCTTAAATGCCAAACCCACACCTAGATGTATCTGAACCTCCCTTATTACTTCTGATAACCACAGTGCTTATGGCTATGTCAAATCTATTCCTAATAAACTCTACTGGCTCATCTTAAAATTCTTTTTTTTATTATTGAAAAAGATACTACATAGAATATATTCTGGTCATAGCTTCCCCTTACATAACTCCTCCCAGAACCTTTCTATCTCCTCACCCATCCAACTCCATACCATTTCTCTCTCATATTCTCTTTAGAAAGCAAACCAGCAAGCAAACACAATAAGAAAAAAGAAAAACAAAATAAGAAAACACAAAGAAAACCACAAGAACACACATATCCTGAAAATCTTTCTGGACTGAATTCAAGACTCATGCTATACTTGAATATAGGTCTCTGAAAAGAATTCTCAGATGATTAAAGATGGGCAAAGCCTAGTCTCCAGGTCCTGTCCCAACTACAGCTACCAATTGACTTCAGCTATGTAAACTGGAATAAGATTGAGTCTCATGTTAAAATGAATAAATATTTTTGGTTGTGAGCCTAGCCTTTAACGGCTGAGACAAATTCACAGGCAAATGGATGGAACTTGAAAATATCCTCCTGAGTGAAGTAACTCAGTCACAAAAGAATGAACACAGTATGTATCCACTGTTAAGTGATTATAAGTTCAGAATACCCAAGAGTCACTTCATAGCAACCATTGGGCTGAGCACGCGGTCCCATATGGAGGAGTTGGAGAAGGGACTGAAGGAGCTGAGGGTGTTGGCAGCATGGAGGAAGCAACAGTGGCAACTGGCCTGACCTCCAGATGCTCCTGGAGACTGGATCACCAGCCAAAGAATACACATGGAGAGACCCATGGTGCTGGCCATATATGTGGCAGAAGAGGGTCTTGTTAGCCATCAGGGGGAGGAGAGACCCTTGGGCCATGTTAGATGCCCCAGTATAGGAGAATGCCAAGGAGGGAAGACAAGAGTGAGTGGGTGGGGGAATACCCCCATAGAGGCAGGGGGAGGAGGAAGGGGATAGGGAGGTTCCAAAGGGGAGACCTGGAAAGGGGAAAACATTTGAAATGTAAATAAAGTATCAAAAAAAGATAAATAACAAATCATCCAATATGAAAAAATGAATAATAATAAGCTTAAGTTATAAATTAGAAAAAAATCAAACACTGTGAGTCCCAGGTTGCTAAATGATATACTTAACAGACATTCCTAACATCATGTAGGGGGAGAGAATAACCTGCAATCAGTCCCTTCAAGAAATACTGGATTGTGGACACAAAAACATCTTTCACTCTCCTTTATGAGAATAATGACTTAGAGATTTGAAAAGGTAACACAGGGATTTTTGTAATTAATGTGATAAATGTAGAGAAATATAGAGTCCTCTGCATGGTGTTTAGCTACAAATATCTTCCTAGAGTTTGCCTTTTCACTACTTATCCTGTGCTATCCCTAAAGTGTTACAAGACTCAGGAGTTTCATTGACTTACAGTGAAAAGAATTGTTGGATTGATTCGGATGTAAATGGTTTCTAAAATATGTATCTGGATAAAGACATGCATCAAACGTTTTTATCTAGACTGGTCAGAGAATATATGTTCTGGTTGATTTAATATTTGGGTTTATAAAACATTGTAATATATAGATGTAAGAGATAATTACAGATTTTCAACACTTCATATTAAGATAATAGATTATCTTAATATGAAGATATTAAGATAATCCATTATCTTAATATGATTTTTTAATGATTATGTCATTTAAATGCTATGTTTTATTTTCTATTTAAATGCTACTCTTTCCTTAAGTTGATTAATCCTACTCTTCACTGACCTAACCATGCATTAGTTATTCATTCCTGTAGTTTTAGCCACTTGGGGTCTTCAAAAAGTTTCTGTAACTGGATTAAAATACCAAAATATCTTCTGTTCTGTATCAAGGTTGTTTGGTGATTCTGTAGAAATAAGAATCTTGAGCAGTTTTATGCTTTTAAAGTCCATCCTGGATGATGTTCTGCTTTGTGGTTCATTTTAATATGAGTTATCATCATCAATTTACAAGGGATAGGATTTTTTATTCACATCAAAATATTATTCAAATATTCTTCATTTCCATCAGGTCCTCTTTAACTTCCTGAATTTTTCTCAATAACTTTAATATTTTGCTTCAGTGTTTATGAAGGAGGCAGAAGTTGTACAATACTCACCCATAACCCCTAATAAGCCCACCTGCATAATGACCTGCCTCTCTTGAGCACACACCCACTTCTTACCTGGCTCAGAGGGAGTGCTAACTACTCTTGTGGTTACTCACATAAATCATTTTTAGAAAGCTTAATCCTGCATACTTGCAGGCAGTCGTGGACAGACTAATCAGCAGCTTAAACATTCAAAACCGAAATACCTCAGGCAATATTTAAAATGATTGTCTTTGTTTTTCTATCCTGGGGAGAGAAGCCAGGTCACCTCAAAAGTTGGGCAAGTGCTCTACCACTGAGCCACAAATGCAGACTTAGAAATGTAAGAAAGAGAAAAATATAAAGATAGAACCCAGGTTTAAGGCTTAATCAAGTAGGACAATAAATGTTATGACTAGATAAATTATTGTACTAGCATTAATAAATTAATATAAATGTTAGAGTTATCAGTAAATTGTTGCTAAATGATTATATGTATATATGTATCTGTAAGATGAGGTATTTTCTGTCCCTAAAAGAGGTCTGCACATATAAAATTTGTATGAGACAGTGAGAGAGAGAGAGGAAAAACTCTTAATTTAACATTGTCTACCTTCCACATGTATATTTTCATCATTATTTATAACACCCTTTAACCTATGTTTGTTTTAGTCTTATGGTAAAATATAATTAATTTTGTTAAGATAATTCTATAATTCTGGATGATTTCTGCATATTGTTGGTCATTCAGAGCACATTTTATATAAAACTAAAGATAATAACTTCAAATGTTTACCATTCACACATAAATCATACTATAGAAAGTTCATAATAGTTCTATCCTATTTTCATACAAAACAGCTGTAAGTGACCTTATATTTGAAAAACATAAGAAAATGACAAATAAGGTATCATTGTACTCAGAAATCTCTAGAATTTACAAAACAGTCTATAACAGGATAATGTTAATCAATTAGTTTTGGTGTAAGAAGGAGCCAAAAGTTCTGACACCCTTTATTTTGTTAGAAGTGACTTTTAACTTGTGACTAAAACAAATTACCACAACAAACAACTGCTACACAATACATAACAACCAATATTATAGCAGAATAAGAATTATGTTAACACTATTAAAATTTATTCAAAGTTCTCATTTCAAGGATTAACCTGACCCATTTACATAGGAAAAATATATGTGATACTATTTGCTAAAATTTTATTTCTTCTTATCATTAATACACATTCAATTCTTCATTCTAAATTATGAAGCCATGCTTAAATTTCTAAAGAGCTGCTTCTGGCTCTTTTCATTTTATTCTAAAGATCAGACATGCTGTAAGATCTCTATTACCTACACCCTGGGGTACCTTCCAGAGAGCGTGATTTTTATGACCTCTATTTTCTCTATATTTTCCAAAATAATGAGGTGAAGATCTTCTGAGTTCTTAAAGGGAAATGTTTTAAAGCTCTTCGAGTTTAAATCCACAAGTACCTTTTACAAATAAACATAAAAGAGAGGGTTGGTTTTAAGAAAGCTGATTCTTCAATTGTAACTTTGTCTTTTTCACAAGAAGTATTAAAAGGTGCCATCCAAACATTACCTACTGACTAAGGGACTGCATTTTGCAGCATGTTAGATGACAACGCATCAGTTTTAAGTTCTTTGGTAGGAAAGTCATCCCTTCTCAGCAATGTCAGTTCACATAGTACAAAAAAAGTCTTTGTACTGTGGTCTTTTGCCATAATGAAAACCTGTTGTGTAAGAGGCCCTTCTGTTACAAGGGACCCCATAGAGTTGATGGATAACACATACATAAATCTATATGTTTCAATATTTCCCGCATTACAGTCCTGCTTTTCTCACTAACTAACATGGCATTTTCTGAATCCTCAGTGACTCAGCTACAGCCCTGACACATGCATATCTTAGATCTCAGAGTCTGCTTTTCTAAAAGGTTAATTCATGATATATAGTATTCAAAGTGATCATGGGAAGCAAATTCTAAAGTTGCATGTGGGCTCTTAATGTAATTCAGTGGAAAATAGATTATAAAATATTTCAAGTATAGTAGAACAGGCACAACAAAGATTTAACAGAATGCAAAGGGTGGTATACTATCTTGGGCCACCAATTATAATGTAATTATGGGGCTTACTAATCATACTATAGCCAATCATTAGAAAAAGTCAGTGAAATGATGGCAGTGGTTACTCAGAAAGCTGAAACTCTTGCTCTTCTTTGGCAATAAGTAAAGACCTCTTCAGCTCCCTTAAGCCAAAGGTTAGAATCAAAAATATAAACCTTCAAATCTGGCCAATTTTCAGCTGTAGAAGAGGCCCTGGGGCAGTTCATTATTCTCAGAATGAAAATTAGGTAAGAAGATTACAGAGCAAATTAAGAATCAAAGAGCCCCTAAAGCATGGGGTGGGGACACCTAGGTGAGAGAAATAAAAGAGTCTTAACACTTCAGATTCTCTCAGCTCTTGAGAGTATTAAAAGTCTTCACTTCTATTGGGTGGTTTAGGATGGCTGTTTTGGATTGTGGTCTGATAAGCACTCAACTGACATTAAGAGAAGAGTAAAACAAAGAGCACTGCCCTGACTTGTAGTATTTACAAATGTATAGAGTGTAAGGAAATATTATCAGGACGCTGGCTACCACCTGAATCTACCAACACTGTAACAGAGCTCTTACCTGAGAATTGTCTTCTACGAACTGGCTCCAACTCATTCTAGTTCATCACTGTGCCAGATCCCAGGAGCCCTGATCAAGAATCCTCATGACAATAAAAAAACATGCAATAATTTTTAAAATATAATATAATATAACCTGTCTGATCAAGTATTGAGAAAGAAGATAATTTACCCAGAAAGAGTTGTATAGCTTTTACATATCTTTAGTCTTGAACGCAAAACTGACTTCACTGATAAAATGACAATATTTCTTAGGTATGGAGAGACATGTAACATAATATAAAGTTGGATTTAAAGATATTTACTGATATGAGAATACTAAACTCTGTGACTATTATACAATTTAATGTTTTGAAAGGACCTTTAGAAAGGATAAAATGGAATAGTCATACAAGTCTTGAGAAAAGAAATACTCTACAATGCAAATGGACAATCTTTGGCAGATAGAAAGTCATAAACATAAACTTAAAAAGATGGACAGATAATACCACAAACAGAACAATGCCTATAGTCTCCCAAGATTCTAGAATACTCTCTATTGCTCAAAATCACAAACTTTAAGGGAGTTCTCAGAGAATGTGTAGAGAACCAATCCTTGAGGCCAGACCCAAGGCTACAAACCACTCCTCTACAACAGGGCTACATAAGGTGATAAGGTTCAAAGTCCAAAGTAGCACAGACAATTGGAAATAGTTAATGAACAGAAACACCATTAGCAATTGTCAAACTAACACCAAGGACAGAGCAGCATTAAGGGTGATAAAAGCACAGAGCCTATGGAGATGACTTCTAGAAAGTATGGCAGGCACGATAGAAGACTGGATAAGTTAAGCACCACCTGTTATGACTGGCAAGATCTGGAGGTCATTACAACCAGTTAATGATACAGGAATCAGTTGATGGAGACATTGTAAAGTGTTCTCTTACCAGTGAACCACAATGTCATGTGGGAATCTTACTATTTTTGGAGGTAACTATGTTCTATTCTCTGGAGATTTGCTGGGCCCATTTACTTATAATTTCATTAACTGTCTGACTTAAATTTGCCAAAGTACAGATAAGGATTTGAATCACATCTACAATATGAGGTTTCATGGACTGTATATTTTAACCTTGCTTCCAAAGAAAATCTTAAATATAAATGAAGGAAAATGATAAAATCTTCAACAGATAATTCACCATCTTTAAGAAAATACCTTGTAACAATGCCAGTGCAACTGGAAGAAAGTAATGAGTACCTGACCACTTGTAGCCAAGAGATCACATAGCCAGACAGTCCATGTTGACACCATGACACAGATATTGTCAGATATTTGAGCAAGCTTAGCAGTATGTATCATAAAATGGAAATGATTATCTGGGACCAAGGCTGAGCCCAGTAAGAGGATATAAGAAAGTTACATGACTGACTTCATAAAACTCCAGTCCTGAAACACCCTCAAGTTCACACACAACCATTGAAGACAGTTCCTTTATGAGCAGCTGACAAAGACGAAAGAAATTAAATGTAGGCTAGAACAGGTCAGCTCAATCTGTTTGTGAAATCAGAAAGAATGTGGCTGTGCTTCAGCATGCTGAGGGACATGTGAAAAAGATAAGCTAGTTTCCCTTCTGGCTGGCGCACATGACAGGATGTTTGTATTCTGAAATTCTCTGAAGTGAAAAGAGTCAGATGTAGCCACAGTATTTAATGACTTATCTAGTAACTCACAAGCTAGGGAGAAGCAACTGGCAATGCTGATCCTAGACAAAAAGTTATATATGAGAAGCATCTAGGTAGGCCTATACGAACACAGTATGAGAATCTTATGAACAGTGTATTTTATATCCTAGTCAACCGCATATCTTAACCTACACTACCAGCCATTGGGTAGCAGCCATGAGCATTATTTTTGAGTATATTTAAAGGGCCCTGGCCCAACTTCCATTCACCAAGGTGACACAGCTTCTTTGATACTGAGCACACAAACTTATAGAAAAAAAAAAATGTTGGACATGTGAAAAGTAACCTTTCCTTAAAAGATTCTAGCTTTGTTGTGGCAAGTTAACTGAGTTAAACAAATTCATCCTGTAGTGTTGGCAATTTATCTTGACTTTATTTGGTGAATATATAGGTCAACCTTAACTTCAGACATATCTGAAGGTAATAAGGTAAAAGAAGATGATACTGTATAACCTTAGGTCATATCAGGATCCACTCCACAAAAGATGGTACATCGTAAGACTATCTATTCATTTTAGTTGAGTGCTGTGTGATTCAAAGCTTCCAACCCAATAAATTGAGGTATGATTACATTATCATTTTGAAATGGTACTTGAAAATGTTGGTATCCATGCTCTAGAAGACCTAAATAAAAACTTACTTTATATCCAGAGCAGAGAATACTTGAAGAAGCAGAAATACTCTCACCATGACTTCCATTGACCCACTAGAGAAACTATACTATATACTCCACTAGATGATATGAATAAAATTGGATATTTATATTCTGAGGCTAAACAAGAGTTCCACAAAGCTTGTGGAAACGCATAGCTTCATATTTCTTATACAAGGAGCCCTATAGGAAAGAAATGAATATTATCACAAGCCTGGCATGCAATATTGACTGTGGTTATCAATATAGAGCATAATGAGGTATGAACAAATGCAGCCAATGGTTAACCAGGCATGTAGCACCATCAAAGTTAACCTAAATAAATTATGTACAAGTTATAAGTTTATATAATGGTGGGGCTGGCTAAGGAAGACGCAAAGATGTAGTACAGACTGTTTCAAGAAGTTGTTCAAGAAATGCATTAACTGTACCCACAAACAAGGGGTAAGGTCACTTCTGCATCTTGTTTTTTCATTGTTTCTTGTGTTCTTATTTTATTGCTGTCTGTGACAAGGTCTTACACAATAATTGAGACTGGTATAGAACTCACAATATAGTTTAGGCTAGCTTGAGCTTTAACAATCTTCCTGCTTCCACTGCTGAAGTTCTGGAGTTACCTCTACCATCATGCCTTGTATTCTACACTCTTAAGGTCCTTCCATTATACTGACCCAGAGAATTAAATATTATTTTCCAACAGTTTATGAGCTTTTAGATCACAATTACAAATACCTTTTCAATAATGAGCACAGTAATTTTAAAATTAAATAAATGATGATAACAGACTAGCCATACTGGTGTCTTTAGCACCAGGCTGCTCTTATCTGACTCAAACAGGAGCAGAAAGAGTTGAAAGCTGATACAGGTTTTTCAATCAGCTAAAAGAAGTTGCTTGGCTTAGGGTTGTAACTCTCATGTAAGGTCCTCATGGGATGATTACATGTACTGAAGAACAGTACTACTGGGAGACTGGAAACTGATCTGAAAACAAGGGTCAGACTGTTCTGTGATGGAAGCAGAGTTTGTTCTTGAGAATTTGATATGAAGTCTGTGTATAATGTATATCAACAGTTCATTACAGAAATACTTTGGTCTCTTCCTATTTCCCATATTAAGTTACTAAGAAATTTAGAAGCAAAGCAGCAGACTGTTAGTTTCAATGTAACTCAAACAACTTCAGAGAACATGGAAATTCTAAAGAAGCCTTACATTTTATCAAGGTACGTGATAGCATTGAGATTTCCCACTACTAATTTTCTTTTCTCTAGAAGAATAAGTTGTGATGGACTATGGCCATTTCTCAAAACTCTTCTCTTGTATTAAGCTCTCTACTCTCTTTGTTGGTGTACTAAGTACCGATGAAGGTATTCCAGCTCTGATGGGAAAGAGTTCTCCAATGCATGTGTTACAGTTCAAAATGGAAAGGTATCTGCAAGTCAGGAGCCAAGGAATACCACAAAGTTGCAGTGCACAACAAACCTCCCATAAGAGATTTATTGGGAGACACAAGAGGGTGGCTGCTACTCGGGTGATCAGCAGCAAGGACCTGAGCTGGAGACCGGCTTGTATAAGGTTTCTTGCGGGTTGACAATTTCCAAGGGTAAGATTTGCAGGCTGGGTTTTATGAGATTTCAAGCCAAGCCCAGGCAGGTCTTCAGGCTGGGAATTGGTGGGTTTCAGTAGGTTTTCAAACCCAGAAGTCTGCTTGATCGTTTTACCCTACAAACTGACTTGGTCACTGTGTTATATATTCCTTAATCTTTATTTAAATTATCTCTCCTATTTGCCATAAACACTTCACTGCTGCTTTGTTACTGCTATAAAATTTATGTCAGAGTAGTGTTTGCTGAGGGTGAAGCTCTTTCCACATCTGACATGCACAGTGTTGTCTGAAGAAGCTTAGAATACACACTTCAGGGACATGACATTATCATCTGAGGGGCGTGGATGGCATCATGAACTATGAATGAGCTTCCTGCCTTCATTTTCTTGTATAGATAGCAGGTGGCAGTTTTCAGTAGTGAGGACAGCATAACTTCTTTTCAACGAAAATTTTATCTCCTTCCAGAAGAGAGAAGATGGGAAATCTCTTTTCTACCAACACTGGCAGAAGCTGAACCTCAGCTAGTCTTATTCTCCACTCATGTGGAGGAAAAAAACAAAAACAACCTCACAACTGGAAGTTAATCATTCTTACATGCAAGAGCCTATTTCCTTAAATCTCACTTGATCTTGTTCAGAAGATATAAATTAATGTCTATAGCTAGAAGCCTTCTGATTTAGTAGCATGCGACAGTCATATGTCTGAAAACATGTAAATATAAAACTAAGGTATTTCATGAGACATTCCACAGATATATTTATTTGTTGGTTGGTTTGGGTACTTAAGTGTATGGATATGCTAGAACTGAGTCCTGTCCATGTTACTTATCAGCTCGGCAATCTAAAAAGAGACAGTGTGTTCATTCTCTTTATCTCTGAGATGATCTATATCAATTAGAGAATTTACATGATGACCTGTGAAAATGCACATATTGTTTGACATTGCCATACTTACTGAGTGAAATTTAGTCAGCCTGTACAAGTTTCTAAGGTTCTGAATGGAACACTGATTTTTGACTGAACCATTAAACATATGGGAAAATGCTGGCTATGGGGGTCTACAGAAAAAAATTAAACAAACGAATCATTTTCTGACTATAGCTTTGATACTTGGATTAACAACCATGTTCAAGAAGAAGACTCAGATGTTTTTTAAAGCTTGCTCACCTTTCTTATAATAGAGCTATTAGATATTTATAAGAAAATTATAGGCTCAATGCTAGACAAAAACAATGTGGATTTTATTTGTTTTGTTCGTTTGGACATGTTTCACCCTTTTTGGGTTAGTTAAGTTTGCTTTTTATGCTTTACCTTGTTTATTAGAGGGAGGGAGAGAGAAACAGAGACAGAGAGATAAAGACAGAACGGGAAGGTAGGTAGATATGGAGGTGGTGAGGATCCTGGAGGAGGTGGGGAAGAGGAAAGAATATGTATTACATTTTTTTAAAGAAATAAACTAGGAAATACTTTAATGAAAAAAATTAATTAAATTATTTAATGTTCTTTTTTCTGAACCACATTTTAAATCTTTATCATAAGACCATACTTTAACCTGAGAATAAGCCATGAGATATGTGTGGAAAATGCAAAGTATTGTAGGCAGAACATGGGAAAAGGGACTGTAGTTTCCTTAGCAACAAACTGTAAAGGTGATTTCCCCCTCTTTACATTTTTGGAAAAACTACTCAACAGTAAACTGTAATATTTATATTTAGAAGTCACAGAATGTAATGTGAGCATGACTCACTATAGCAGACTGTGGGTGGTATAAGCGTCAGTATGTTAAATGTATCCAAAATAACAAATCCTCAGCTTTGTTTCAGAATTTAGATATCTCTCAGGGTCTGGCACCAACTCCTTTGAAGTTTGAAACCTGTAAGTCCCTACAGGAAGTGCAAAGGAAATTACCCCACCATTGTTGAACAGAAAATTCTTCACGTGAATATAATCTATTGGTCCCTCTCACCGAGTGGCCAGTTACAATGCTCATATGACACTATTCAGCCATGACTTGGGAATTCATTCTTCTGCATGTGTATATTTTCTTAATTTCTCATAATGCAAAGCCACATAGATTAAGCCAAATAAAAGAACATTAGAAGAGTCAGTTAGCCTATCCAATGTTGACTGTGTGATAAGATTTTTAAATCCTCAAAGTAGCCAATGTCTTCTGGCTCCTTTTGTAGTATTTGAGCTTATCATCCCATATTAGTGCCACTAGGTCATGTAAGTAGTGTGCTTAGGGCAGTGAATTTGGAGAAAGAATTTACTGCTGTTAAGAGATAGAAGAGATCATAAGAAGTGGTACTGTTGCTTATTTTTAAGTGTAGTTTAGATGGTACTAAGGAACCAATATTAGCTTTTGTAAAATATACTACAGTGTCCAAACAAGAGCCAGAGGCCTCATGCAGCAAAGAATGTGCTCTCCCCCCCCCCAAAAAAATGCAGCACCAACTATGAGATTTTTTTTTCACGATTTTTACCAATTGCACAGTTTTCTTCTACAAGCTTTGTAAATCATAATGTCAGGTTGCAAGTAGAAAAGTTGGACATGGAAGTTATTTTTCAGAGAAAAGCAACTGTAAAGTTTACAACAATGAGGAGACTTGCTTTTTTTTTCTATTAATTTATCCCTTCTCTTTTAAATTTTTTAAAATTTTCTTTTATATTTTTACAGTCTAGTCATTACCTCATTCACAGTCCACCTTCCCACAGTTCCACATCCATTTTCTCACCCCCCCACCCCCAGTCTCTAAGGGGATATCCTTCCCACCCCCACCAGACCTCCCCATTCCCTAGGGCCTCAAGTCTCTCCAGGGTTAGATGAGTCTTCTCCTACTGAGGCCAGACCGAGCAGTCCTCTGCTGTGTATGTGTCAGGGGCCTCATATCAGCTGATGAATGCTGTCTGGTTGGTGGTTCAGTGCCTGAGACATCTAAGGAATCTCAGTTAGTTGACACTGCTGGTCTTTTCATAGGGTTACCATCCTTCTCAGCTTCTTTCAACCTTTCTCTAATTCATCCACAATGGTCCCTGACTTCAATCCATTGGTTGGGTATAAGTATCTGCATCTGTCTCAGTCAGCTGCTTGTTGAGTCACTCGATGGCAGCCATACTAGGCTACAGTTTGTAAGCAAACCATAGCATCAGTAATAATGACAGGCCTTGGGTCCTCCCCTTGAGCTGAATTCCAAGTAAGGCTGGTCAATGGACCTCCTCTCCATTTTGTCCCAGCAGTACTTTTTTTTTTAAATATATTTTCTTTATTTACATTTCAAATGTTTTCTCCTTTCCCAGTTTCTTCCCAGACACCACCTATCCCATTCCCTTCCCCACGATTCTCTCAGAGTGTTCCCCTACCCACTCACTGCCTCCTGCCTCCCTGTCCTCACATTACTGTACACTGGGACATCAAGCCTTCACAGGACCAAGGGCCTCTTCTCCCTTTTGATGACAGACAAGGTCCTCCTCTGCTACATATGCAACTGGAGCTATGGGTCCCTCTATGTGCACTCTTTGGTTGGTGGTAGTAATGTCTAGTTTTCTGAGGAACCGCCAGACTGATTTCCAGAGTGGTTGTACCAGCTTGCAATCCCACCATCAATGAAGGAGTGTTCCTCTTTCACCACATCCTTGCCAGCATGTGCTGTCACTTGAGTTTTTGATCTTAGCCATTCTGACTGGTGTGAGGAGGAATCTCAAGGTTGTTTTGATTTGCATTTCCCTGATGACTAAGGATGTTGAACACTTCTTTAGGTGTTTCTCAGCAATTCGATATTCCTCAGTTGATAATTTTTTGTTTAGCTCTGTTCCCCATTTTAATAGGGTTATTTGGTTCTCTACAGTCTAATTTCTTGAGTTTTTTGTATATATTGGATAGTGTCTGTCTTTGTTACTGAGGCGCATTTCCTGTATGCAGCAAAATGCTAGATCCTGTTTACGTCTTATTAGTCGATATCTTTTTGGGGGGAATTGAGTCCATTGTTGTTAAGAGACATTAAGGAATAGTGAATGCAGCTTCCTGCTATTTTTGTTGTTAGAGGTGGAATTATATTTGCGTGGTTATCTTCTTTTCCGTTTGTTGAAAGTTTAGTTTCTTGCTTTTTCTAGGGTATAGTTTCCCTCCTTGTGTTGGAGTTTTCCATCTATTATCTTTTGTAGGGCTGGATTAGTGGAAAGATATTATGTAAATTTGGTTTTGTCTTGGGATATCTTGGTTTCTCCATCTATAGTAATTGAGAGTTTTCCTGGGTATAGTGGACTAGGCTGGCACTTGTGTTCTCTTAGGGTCTGTATGACATCTGCCCAGGATCTTCTAGCTTTCATAGCCTATGGTGAGAAGTCTGTTATAATTCTGACAGGTCTGTCTTTATGTGTCACTTGACCTTTTTCCCTTAATGCTTTGAATATTCTTTCTTTGTTTTATGCTTTGGGTGTTTTGACTATTATGTGGCAGGAAGAATTTCTTTTCTAGTCCAATCTATTTTGAGTTCTGTAAGCTTCTTGTATGTTTATAGGCATCTCTTTCTTTTGGTTAGGGAAGTTTTATTCTACAATTTTGTTGAAGATATTTACTGGTTTTTTAAGTTGGGAATCTTCACTCTCTTCTATACCTATTATCCTCAGGTTTGGCTTCACATTGTGTCCTGGATTTCCTGGGTGTTTTGGGTTAGGAGCTTTTTGCATTTTGCATTATCTTTGACTGTTGTGTCAATGTTTTCTATTGTATCTTCTGCACCTGAGATTTTATCTTTTATCTCTTATATTCTGTTGGTGATGACTCCTGATCTCTTTCCTAGGTTGTCTATTTCCAAGGCTGTTTCCTTTTGTGATTTCTTTATTGTTTCTATTTCCATTTTTAGATCCTAGATTGTTTTCTTGAATTTCTTCACCTGTTTGGTTGTGGTTTCCTGTAATTCTTTAAGGGATTTTTGTGTTTCTTCTTTAAGGGCTTCTTCCTGTTTACCTGTGTTCTCCTGTATTTCTTTAAGGGAATTATTTATGTCCTTCTTAAAGTGCTCTATCATCATCATGAGATGTGATTTTAAATCAGAGTCTTGCTTTTCTGGTGTGTTGGTGTAACCAGGGTTCACTGTGGTAGGAGAAGTAGGTTCTGATGATGCCAGGTAGCCTTGGTTTCTGTTGCTTCTTGCCCTTGCTTCTAGCTATCTAGTTATCTCTGATGGTAGCTGGTCTTGCTGTTTCTGAGTGAGGCTTGTTTCTCCTGCATGCCTGCGTGTCAGTACTCCTGGGAGACCAGATCTCTCTGGGAGGAATTTGGGTATGGTGAGCTGTGGCACAGGATGCTCCTCAGTTCTTGTGTCCTGAGGGCTCTGGGTGGGTCCCTTGGGGCAGAATCGTTGGTCTTATCTGTGCTTACAGGTGTGTTAGCATTCCTGTGAGACCAGATCTCTCTTATCAGTATTTGAGTATAGAAAGCTGTATCACAGGATCAGCTCTGGGTGCAGACTGAATTGCTGTTTCTTAATTGAAAAATACTTGTTGAAAAAAAAAAAACTTTAAAAGGATTTTGTAGGAGAAACTGAAACTTTTGAATGTCATTAGAACATTGGTAATTGGAATAATGGTGTCTATAAAACTAAAGGTGTGTGGCATGTGAGGAAAAGAAGAAACCTGCTGATACAGTGGGCAGAAAAGTGTGAGCAGAAAGGAAAATGCCTTTCATTTGTACAATGAAGATTTAGTTGTGTATATTGACATTTGTATATGCAGGTATATGAATATGCATCAACAAGCATAAAAGGTGTTCATTTAAGAGTAGCAAAGGGCCAAATAGACTAGTAGGAGAAATCAGACATAGTGGTAAGGGTTTACTAGGAGCAAAATACAATGATATACATGTATAAACATCATAATAAAATCTACTATATTGTATACTATTTTAAAGTTAATGTTTGTATAAAGGTAAGAATAACAATGCCAAAATCATGAAGGTCTGAAATATTAAACAGTGGAGAAGTGTTGTGTTGGTGAGATGGCAGAGAAGATATAAACACTTGCCTTGCAGTGCTATTGATCTGAGTTTGAAAGTCCCAAAATCCGTGAACAGAAGGCAAGAATTAACTTTAAAAAATTATGTTCAGACCTACTGTCACACACACACACACACACACACACACACACACACACACATGCACACATACCTCTCTCTGTTTCTTTCTCTCTCAAACACACACATACACATACTTTACAATAAAAATAAATATAATCTGATTTCAAGGAAAGCCTGTATTACAAAGTAAGTTCAAAGACAGAATGTACTACAGAAGAGGTCTTATCTCAAAGCATAGATAGATAGATAGATAGATAGATAGATAGATGGATGAATAGACAGCAATAGTGGCATCAAGTGGTTTCTCTGCCTTTCTGTGTTAAGTGAGTCACTTTATTGCTTGTCCTACAGCTATATTGATAGAAATGAAATGCTCCTGATCTTAGAGAGAAAACCATTGTTCCGTAGGGGATTAAAGCAGGAAATGCTTGCACAAAAAATGAGCACAACTTCAGATTTGTGAAGTCCCTTTCCCTCTCTTACCCTCACTATAATTGTCTAAGGTGATCATCAGCAGTTACAAGAACTCTTAATTTATAAAGGAGGTAGCAAGTTTGCTTGGACAAACCTCTCAATTTCAATTAGGAATTTCAGTTTATGATATCTGGTAGTGTCATAAAAGATTGGAAGTTTGACCTCAAACTAAATTTTTCTGTTTTCTTTCTGGGCTGCCATCTTTTGCACATTTATTAAATGTAGAACCCTGCTTCTTTACAACTGTATGGGCACAAAAATATACCCAAGTCCTTTCAAGCGGGGTGGTCCATCAAAAGTATTCTTGCAGTGTTACTTTTTTCTGTTACTCTATTGATATTTCTTCTGACAATTAAAAAGCCACAGTGAGACAACTGCCGGCTTTGAAGCACTCAAGACAATGCCCTAAACCATGAGTGAGATGTGTTTTTCTCATGACTAGCTCTCAATGAAGAGATAAACTTAATCAAATTTTAAATTTCTGTTACTAAGCACATTGGGTTTAAAATAATCTATGTAGTAAGATAGTAAATAAAGGAAATATTTGTGTTCTGTACCAAAGACTGAGGTGTACCTCGACGGAAAGCAACTTAGCATCCTACCTTATCCTAGTTTGTTTGTTTTCCTTCAGAACAACACTTTTACTTAAGATAACTAAACATTTTTACAAGTTCTGGATTCTCAAGCTAGTCTTTGGACTACCACTATCTTGCAAATGGACAAAATGAAGCAGAATTTTTAAAATTCTATGTGCTTATTGCCAGTGATAGGATTAAAAATTCAAGCACAACTTAGGGTAGAAAAGCTGTATCCCTTGTAAACATTCTAAAGACTTAAAGACTTTCCTGATGAGAAATGGTAATATCAACTTTTCAGTGATGTAGGATAAATTGAATCATATTCAGATGATTGGTATAACTGCACCATACAATACATTTTGTGTTCGAAATGATGTTAAAAAAATCAATCAGTATGCAAGAAAAACTAAGAGTACAATGTAAAAAGAAAGTAAGATATTCAAGGCCATTGGCTTATATTTCTGAGAACTAGACTTCAAGAACGGCCTCCGAATTTAGTTTAGCAAACTAATAAGGAAGACCTAAAACTTCAAAGACTGAGAGCCATGTAGCCTAAGGAAAAAAAGAAAACAGGCAAACAAACGAAACTGTTATAGCCTTACAAACTAGGACTCATGAGGCATTAGAATCTTGTCTGAAACTATTCAGGAGCACTCAGGCTATCTCCTGACAGACAGCCACTATTCCAGAACAACTGACTTAAACCAGATGACCCTTTACTGCTAAGGCCCTCTGGATTTCAGTGTGCTGGCAACTCTGATCTGTGTTTTGTTCAGATTTCCTTCACAGTCCCATACTATACCTGTTAATGTCATGCACAAATATGTAGTAAAATCTTTGATGAACTCATCTTCAAATATCTTGACCTCAATGCACTTTCTATTTCCTTCAGATTCCAACACACACACACACACACACACACACACACACACACACACACACTGAGTATATACATATACTGAATTTGTATATTTACAAATATATAACTTATAAATCTTTTATATAATAACTATGAATATATGCATAAATAGGTGTATGTATTTTACACTGATGTGTTATCTATAAAATGGTGTGTGTGGAGTTATGGCACATCCATGGATTCTTACTTGATAAAAATGAAAATGAAATTACATGGTTCAATATTCACCACAGGTACGTGCATACTCAAAATAAACTAAAATCCTATTACACATCAAACATATACTACTTTAAGAAATAAACGACTGAATTGTTGAAATATATGTTTATCAGTTTTTGTCAATTTGACACAAACTAGAGTCATTCAGGAATAGGAAACTTCAGGTGTAGAATTGCCTTTACGAGATTGGATTAACCTGTGAGTATACCTGTGAAGTAGTTTGATGTTGTTGTTTGCTTTGTTTTGTTTTTCTCATTGATTGTTTTTATTAATGATTTATGTAGTAGGGCCCACTCAACTATAGTGGTATTAGATCTCAGCAGGTATTCATCTGTTGAATAAGAAAGCAAACTGAGCAAGCCATGGGCATTACTCAAGGAAGTAGCATTCTTCCATGGTTTCTGCTTCAGTTTCTCCCTCCAGGTTCCTACCTTGACATCCCTTAGTGATGAACTATAGCCTGTAAGCCAGTTGTTTTTGATTAGAGATTTGCCCAAGCAAGAGAAAGTAAACTAGGTCAATGTCTATATTAGCCTCAATATCATATATTGGTACATGACTGTGTTTTTGTGGATGCTCTAAGTTTGATGGTTTTTAATTCCCTATCTGCCACTCACACACAGAATAATACATCAAGATAAAAATAATAAAACCATTTCTATAACTTACCTCAATAAGAGTGATGATCATACATAACATAGCAAAATATCTGCATGTAGACTGGCTTCCTTTAGATAGTGTTTTCCTCCAGCCTAGATGTGAACTTTCTTTCCTGTATTATTTAGGTTTATATTTGCATCAAGACATATTTCACCCCACCAGTGCTTTCTTCATAAATATCTAGCATAGCACTAAGTTTTCAGAAAGATTAACAACTTACTGGTTTCCAGAATGCAAGAGGCAGTGTCTCATACTACGACTATATGTGCAAAGAGAGCTCTCAAGCTGATTAAATGTGTCACTGTAAACCAAAGGGGTCATTTGTCATTCCAACCATTAAACTTCATTTTATTCCAGGAATACAGCTCTGGTGCTGGTTGCATGAGCCAGGAATTTGGTGGGCATCTCCGTGTACAATGACTATCCTCTTCATTTCTACCACATGTTTAATTTTATGTGCATACCTGATATCTGCACAAACATTCTTACAATAATTGTCACATCCTTAATGTTCCTCAGAACAATTTTTAACTCATAACCTGAAAGTTGTCATCCTTCTCTTGTGATTTCAAAGGCCCCCAAAATAGCTCTTTTCTCATTCCTCCTACATTTCTCACCTGCCAGTTTTCAGAACATTTTATTCTCTAACCAGAAGGCAAAGCCATTCCTCCCACATTCTGAACTAAATAAAGCTGAAAATATAAAGTCCTCAGGAGAGGAAACATTATCAATTACATTCATCCACAGGTGTCAATGACTGATATAAAGTACTTTACAGAAAACACATTTTGGCATCAGGCAAGCAACATAAAGAAATATCCCAGACTTAATAGAAAATAGGGAATCATATAATAACTAAAATTCTTTCAGGAGGATATCTAGGGAGGCCTCTGCATCATAGCATGGCATGTTTGTGAAACCTATCTAGTGATTAAAATCATAGTGTATTTCATTAAACTGTCAAATTATTGAACTTTTTCTAGAAATACTGACTTGGAGTTTTTTAATGAAAAGGACTGGGAACTTGTGCTTGCACCCATTTCTAAGTACTCAAGCCAGTTCAGGAGTCATTTTAACAATGGTATGGAGAACTTGACTTCAGTAGGCCTGAATATTGTGAGGAAGACTGTGTCATACAACTGGCTTGTATTTTTTTTTTTATGACTCAGATATTAATGGTAGTATTTTATTTATGTAATTATGAGGTTTAACTGTTTTGAGTCAAAGGGTTTGCTGGTGGTATTTTCATCTTTTGTTGGTAGTGTGAGTTGATCCCAGGGTCAATTATAAAATGTCACATGTTATCACTGAGCTATAGACCCAGACTCAAACTTATAAAGGATTTCTTTTGGGAGAGAGCATATTGTGAGTATTGGATGAGATATGAAATGTAAATGCCCCAAAATTGGTTATTCCCTGGTAACCAGTCATTTCCTTTACTGTGTCATGGTTTTGCTGACTCTATTACACATTGTCAATTCTGTCTATTATTCACATTTTGTAAAAGTCTGGACATCCATGAGAGGATCTCTAAAGCTTCAATACCAAAAAAAAAAAAAATCCTTGACTTCCTCTCTGAAGAGAGTGAAGTACCTGAGAACCTCATGAGAGAAAATTCTGGAACGGTTTTTAAAAATGATTATTTTTCATGTAACTTGGGGGAAATCACATAAACCCACAAAGAAACACCTCAGGTCTAGACTGAGAATCAGTCTCATCCTAACCCTTTCTCTTTCATACAGCCAGTATTGAGAGACATTACTGAACAGTCACCAACATGAACCAGTATGCCACCATAGTACACTTTGCTCAGTGAAACAAAAGAATATCTTCACATTTCATCTTTAGAAGATGATGGTCGATGCCAGTTGGTCAGGTGACATACTGGCTCTGTGCCATTTCCCCCTGAATTTTAAATTCCTTGAAAGTAAAACTCCTGAATTATTTGTGTCTTTTTTATAGCATTTAATGTAAACTGAATGTCTCATATCCTAGATGCTTTGTAAATATGACTTAGAGTAGCTTGTATAAATTATTCAGTGTTTTTAACCCATATTTTATCAGTTACTCATAATCATTTTTAGCAACAAATCCAATTGAATTTAACAAATACTATCATGATATCATTACTATCTTTGATTCTTGACTAGATATAGACACTATCTGTTTTATACTGATAATACAGAATTACAAACAAAAAGGGCATTGTGCAGACCTATTCTTGGATTCTGGTGAAGCTGATATGAGATATCCCTTCTGATATTTATTACACTGTGACATTTATTTATGATGTAAAATCACAGAGATGTAAAATGTTTGAACAGATGCTCACTTCCCATACTTTCACAGGAAAAAGAACATAGGAATATGTACACACCATATTCCACATGCCATAAATAATATCAGTCTTCCTATTTCATTGATATATCTTCATGTTAATACTCAAAACTAAAAAGTATTATACTCACTGTGCATAAAAAAATTCAAAGTGAGCAGGGAGGCTTTGATTAGCTTTCTAGGTAAGGAATATTTTAGTTGGGATTTGAAACTAGATTCACCATATTCCAAAAGTTAATGTCTGGATTTTTTTCTATACAAATTTCAGTGGAAATTGGAAGCTAGATGTCAAGAAGATAAACAAGGGTTTTACAACTCACTGTGCGACTTCCTTTTCCATTTCTCTGGCCTTCTTAAACTATTATTTTTGTCTTACAAGACATATGCCAAACCCTTACTTTCTTCTTAGTCTCCATTTCTTAGCACTCAGATGCCAAGTTAGAATATGTAACTTAATCCACTAGCACTTCAATGTTACCTATTGTGAAATATTTTAAATCCAGTGTGCTTAATTTATTAAGTGACACAGTATTGCTACCATAACCATACCAGTTGCAAGTAAAAGGATATTACGTGAACTGCTTAGGGATCATTTTTTCCATTTCAATTTAGTATATGTATTTTGAAGTTCAGTATTTCTTCCTGTGATAGCATCAGCTCTTAGAAATTGATTATACTTTGACCTAGAAGTGAATTGCTTGGTTGGTAGTCCATTTGTTCAATGCTACAGTCAATCTCTGCTTTGAAATTGACTTCAAATATCAAAAATATGTATTTTTTACAGTTTGAGGCATAAGTAATATTGTATACTTTCCTGATAGGAAAATAATTCAACTTCATACACTTGAATTTAAAATAAGGAGGGAAACTTGGGCAATGAGACAAATTAGAAATATTTTTGTGTAAAACTGTTGAAGCATAAAACACGGTCAAATACAATACTACTAGTTGTAGCCATATGATGGTGGGTAGGGATGATATAGAATGGAGGATGGTCACTTTCCAGATTTTATTTACTCAGAAAAGATTCAGGATCCTGGTGAGTATATACATTTGACTATTATTAGATGTTTTATACATAATACAGAGATAGAATTTTATAGTAATGTTTATAAAAATAAAAGATGAAAGGCAGGAAAGGGGAGGAGATAACACACATTCTATCAAGTTCACTGCCTCACACAAACAAAGTATATCCAATCGTGTCTGCTTTGAGTTCTTCCTGGGTGATAACTTCTAAAGAAAGACCATTTGGAAGCAGTTTGAAGGTTAAACTTGGTACTACTTTGCATGCTAGCTTTCTTTCTATGCATGTATTGCTTCCTGCATACAATTTTGTTGAGAAATTATGGCTCTTTGTCTTTCTTAATGAGTTACTCTATGCCATGTTATTCATAGATACTCTTAAACAACTCACTCTTCAGCCTTGTTTTCTTTGGGAAATACTTCTTTAAATATGCTCAATAGCATTGCTCTCAATTCCTTTATTCAACAATTCAATTTCCAAAGGAAGAAGTGGTTTTGAAGTTTTTGACAGGGAAGGTAGTAAGCTACTACTTACTTTTAAATTTGAACTTTTGTTTATTTGATTGTTTTTGAATGGAAATATTCCTTCTTGTTGTAAATACACTTTATGTATAATGCATTCTGATTGCAGTTTCCTGTCTTCCAACTCCTCCCAGATTCTCCTTAACTCTACCTACCCAAATCCATATACTTTCATACTCTTTCTCCTTAGAATTCAAAGAAGCCTTGATGAAGCTACTGCTGATGATGATGATAATTATAAGAGAAAATAAACAAATCAAAATAAGACAAAACAAACAAAAAGAAGGAAAAATAAAAACAAACAAAACACATATAGACAGAGATACACAAGCTTCCACAAAATATCCCATTAAAAGCAGAAACCATAATATGTAAAAAGGAGCTGTGATGTAAAATAATAATAATAATAATAATAATAATAACAACAACAACAACAACAACAACAACAGGCATGGTAAAGTATTGTGTGACAAAGAACCTCCAAAAATGTCATTGAATTCATTGTGTGTTGGGCACCTGATGCTGGGAATAGGAATGGCCTTAAGAGTACTTTGTATGCCCAATTAGACTCATTTGAGTAAACTATGGCTTTTTTCCCTTCCTGGAAACTGCTATCTCTCACACAACATATCCTGATTATGTTTTCCCTTCCTTCAAATCCTTTCATTTCCTCCCCACATCCCCTTCCATCAGGATCAAGCCTCATTCTATCTCTCATTAGAAAACAAGCAGGCATCTAAGGGATAATAACAAAATTTAAATATAAGGAGATAAAACAAAAAATAATAATTTATCAGAATAGGGCAAAACAAACAGAAGAAAAAGAGCGTAAGAAAAAGAACCAGAAAAGATATAGACTTACGGACCCACTTGTTTTCACACTCAGGTATCCCATAAAGACACTTAGCTGGAAGCTATAATATATATGCAAAGGACTTATAGGGTAAACACACACACACACACACACACACACACACACCCAAGTGATATACAGAATGTGACCTCCCTGTATCATGTCACCAGTAAGCAGTGTCTGAATGTATTGAGGATAATGTTGTATTGGGTGCTTTAGTAGTTAGGCACATTTTTAACGTATATCACTAGTATTTATTTTTTAACATAGTTAAAGATAAAACATCATAGTAAATATTCATCTTTAGTCTTATTTGCTTTCTGTTTGTAATTAGCCTTATTTAAGCCTTTTGTCAGTGAGTGCATCACAAAATTTAGCATGATTTACTTTCTTTAAACATGCAATTTGAAAATATATCATTGTTCTGCCTTAAATTTAAAATGGCATAAAAAGATTGACAGTTATTTTTAATATTGATAACTCCATTGAGTTTCACTTAATGATATTAGTTGATCTGTCATATAAATTCTCAAATAGTTTAACAATAGTTTTTGTGAAATTATTTAAAATTGTTATCCCAAATATTTTACAAACCTTGTCTATACTTCTATATTTCTGTATATACAGATGTGACAACTACTTCTGCAGTTACACAGCAGATATATGCATATGCACATCATAAACACAAACACACACACACCTCTTATGTTTTCCTTGCATCTCTGACTTTCTTATATAGAAATATTTTACCTAGGTAAGGCCATCACTTCATGTGGCACCTATAATAAACATGAGTTCTCTGAAAAGTGTGCCCATGTTAAAGAATTGGAGTTTCAATAGAGAGTGAACAGATGCAATAAACCAAAGAATAGACTGATAATTCTTTTCATTTGCCCTGTGCTGTCGTGACTTCTTGATATTTTTCTTACTACAGGAATATCTTAGTGGGTCTTGGAAGTCTGAATCAGGCTCCCTGGAGGAAGCACTATGATACTTTAATACCAAAAATGTCTAGAAAAGAGACACCATGTAGATTACTCTGAAGAAAGTGTAAAGACACTAAGGACAGGAAGAACTCAATATATCCAACTTGTTCCCCAGTGCTGCCACAGGCTGGTTACTGCATAGTGCATTCAGTGTTGTACCTCACCTTACATCAACTGTCATTTCAAGGTTGCCAAGTCAACAAATATAATCCCTGAGCATTTCTAGTCCTTAAATATGGTACTATCTATTAATAGCTTTTAAACCTGTGGCCTAATATTATCTATTAATAACTTTTAAACAGTTACCTAAAATATCATCATTTCTTATCAGGGTTATTTCAAAACAGATTTCAATGGAACACTTTTAACTTAGTCAAATTCTTTTGCTCTATTATCAACAAAAGAAACTCCCAGGATAACCCACACGAGTATGGGGATAAAACAGAGTTAATCTCATAATTCTTATGGCATGTAAAAACATAATGCTTTTCCAATTACTGTGATCAGATTGGTAAGGGGTTGTCATGGTTTGTTTTGCAGCTAATATATGTCATGTGCATGAAGCAAGTATCCTCCAAAGTGGTTCAGTGTTGAGGAGGATGCCTGAAGCAGTACTAGTAATAATGTATCCTTACAGTTTTAAGACTTTTCTTAAGAGCTTTTCAGTGAAAAGTCACAATTGGGTCCTATATTCTACTCTTTCAAATAGACTGGAAAGATTCCTTCTTTTGCTTTCCATCCATTTACTCGTTCTCATACCCATGCACACAGTGCAACACTTGATGTATAATAGGGAAAGGGGAAGGTGAGAATTTGAACCATTAAAAAAAATTCTCTTCATGGAAGCTGTCACATATCAGGGTTTGTCACATAGTATACCCTTTTGCCCAAACAACTTTACTTACCCATTTCGTTGCAATGACTGCTTAATCTAACTTGAGGCCTCTGGTTTCTGTATACTTTCAATACTGGATCCCCACACGGTCTCCTCTAGGATAGCCTGTTGTTGACCTGTATCTGGAAACATTGGTTTTGCAGAACTGGCCTCTTTATATGCTCCAGCAGTTCACAGATTTGATAGATGTTGGGGTAGGCCAATTTAAAGTCCTGCATTGGGCCATGGTGGTAGCTGAATTGATAAGCTCACCACTACTCCTCTACCCATACCTCCAAGGCAGATAGGAAGAAGCACATAGGCTTACCTGTGCTCATATCATGAGGGCCAGCTCTTCCACAACGCCTTGGTAAGGGATTGGTTTTGTTTTATTTTGCTTTTAAGTTTTGGCTTTTTTGTGTTTTTGTTTTGTTTTGTTTTGGGGGGGGTTGCAAAGACAGAGGTAAAATATGGAAGGACAGGGAAATGAGTAGGATTAGGGTCTCTGATGTGAAATTAGCAAAGAATTAAAAGTTATTTTTAAAAAGTAATGAATTGAAATGTAGTACACATAATATCTATTGAATTTCCATTATAATCATTCCCTTTCATGTTTTAATATACATGAAAAGATAAAGAATCACTAAAATGAATCAATAGAAATGTAGAAATTTTTTTAGTAAGAAGAATTGTAGTTCAATGTTGGATGAATTTTATCATTTTAATTCCCTGTGTTCATAAATCATATGAAGTAAAAATCAGTAATGACTAATTAAAAAAAATAATTTGAGCCATTTGACAGTGTATACTCTAGTGTAATGATTGCTACACCACAATTTCAATAAAAACTCATTTCCCCATTTTATCAGGTTGTATGAATAATAATTCCTTGAAAATTTATCTTTATTCCTGTTTATGTCCAAAATGAACTATGATGATATTTACTTCTTATTTGCCCTTCCAAATTTCTCCATATGCCCCTTAATGTACCAATGTACCACTCTTTCAACTTGACATCTTTTTAACATATATATATATATATATATATATATATATATATATATATCCCACTGAGTCCTAAGTACTTCGCAAGCTATCCCCACATCAGAGCGAGGAAAGGCTGACTGAGCAGTTGGTGTGATTTGTTGCTCAGTAGATGCAGAAAAACTGTATTAGTGGAAAGCAGCAAGTTTCCTTATTTGTCAGTCTGAGCTGAGATGTTAAACAATAGCAAAAGGGAAAGCCTTATCCAGAGAAAGACAGCTTGGTTTCTGACGTGTGACAGGACAAGCAAGAGCAAACTGTGAAATGCTCATCTGTTGAAAACCCTTCTTATACCTGAGTCAAGCAGGAAGTTATATGAACTTTAGCAGAGGTATAGATTTGCAGTTTCAGGGAGAATATAAAGAAATAATAGTAGGAGAACATTATCATCTTCCACACAAAGAAAATAAATATAGCCCATTTTCATCAACTAAATTATATTAGATCATTTAATCTTAATCACTATTATGTTCATAATGTAAAATAAAATAACTTGTTATAAACAAATTAGTCAGCCTAAACAGTCCTGTTATTTTTGCATATATATGATTAATTTCCAAAAAACATTATGTATCTTCATTTCTTTACACGAATGAAAATATAAGTCTAGATCGATGGTCTATTCATGCACAACTAGCAAACCAATTATGACCTTTAATAGAACTTTCATAACTCTGATGTTCATCTGAAGCAGACTTATATTTCATGATTTATATGCAAAAGGATCACAAAGATGATTTGAACAGAGACAGTCATTTTGCTAAATCAAAAATTGTCATTAATTAAGCAAAGTAAGAGCTCACTATATTATGAAAGCATGAGATCCTGGAATCAGCTACAAGAAATCACATTAAAAAAAAAAAAACCTTGGAATTGTGCCCCAGCATGTCATGCTCATGCTGAGGAAAGAAGAGACAGCTGTATCTAGAGTACACTGGCTAAATAGCACAGACAAATTAAGACTCTCCAAGCTCATGAAGAAAACGTGTTTCAAAAATCAAGATAAATGGTTACTGAAGAATGACACCCAAAGTTGACAACTGGCCTCTACATAAATATCTCATGTACACACAACACACACACACACACATACACACACATGCACATGTGCTTGAGCACATAAACATGTACATTATATACATAATGACAATCAATAGATTTATTTGTCATTCCTGAAAGATGGGTGTAAGAATTTTCACTGTGCTCAGAGTAATAGTACTAATCTGCGAGCCCACAATGGTGTAGATGTGATGTGTGAAGGGCTGGACAATTGCTGGTGTTGTGTTCGTAGAATCTCTCAGCTATACCAGCTCCTATGAAGCTTCTCTCTCCACTACTGGTCTTCAGGGACCACAGGACTTTTTCCTAAGAAATCAGTCTTCCAGATTTGATACAACTGGAGGCTGTGAGGACATAGAAGAAGTAAACCAGAGAGTACTCTCTTCAAATTTTCAGAACAGAACACAGGTTTCCTTTGTCTGATTGTTTCTGCCCCAAGTGTCTTGAACTCTAGTTTATTTTCCAGTGCTGCTTTCCTCACTGTGATTCAACATTTGAGGGTTGAGGTTTCTACAGGTTTATCTAGACTTGGAATTTTTCAGATGTATCACAACCAATATGTCTCACAAGATCCCTGGATTTTCTATCATGCTTATTCTCAACTTTTTTTTCCTAATTCATTCTCAATAATGTAAATTGACAAGAAAAATATTCTGAGAATAGAATATTTTTATGTATAACAGAAAGAAAAGGGTGCTGTGGAGGATCTTCAGCACTAACAAGGAATGTGTTGTGTTTGTTACGTTTGTTTTTGTCTTGTATATATATTCTGCCTGACAATGAATAAACCTAAAACTGATCAGAAACATTTGCATTTGTTTACAAGTAGTTGTAGCAGAGGCAGAGACAGGAGAGAGAGAGAGAGAGAGGGAGAGAGAGAGAGAGAGAGAGAGAGAGAGAGAGAGAGAAATATGAACTCCATGTTGCTTCTGTAGACTAGAGAAAATAATTGGAAATAAGGAGGAAAGAACAGGAAAAGTTATGAAAACAAGAAAAAGTACAGCATGGGCTTCTGCAATGGCCAATCTGCAGTGCCCACTCAAGAGATAATGCTTCTGGATGTGTCTGTGTTGATGTCTCTTAAGGTTTAACTGAGAAGGAAAAGTCCACTCTGATTGTGGTCAGCAACATCCTTTGGACTTGGAAACTAGACTAAACAACAACAACAAAAAAGAAAATACAGTGAACACCAGCACTCATGTGCCTCTGATTTATGACTGTGTATACTATGTGGGCAACTGCCTCAAACTCCTGTCCCCATGCATCCTCACACTGACACAACGCACCCTACATTGTGAGAGGAAAGAAATCCTTATGCTGCTTTTGTAGTATTTTGTCATGGTAATGAAGAAAGTAAATAGATTTTTTTTCTGAAACTATTCAATGTTAATAGTAAATTAATGTCCCTTTCTATCTCTTACTCTCTACCTGTCTTTAGCTGTAAAGTAATGTAGTTATTTTCCAAAATAAAGAGCTAAGTCCACTATGTATGGTCTAGGTTTCTACAAATGAATCATTATGAATGTACTATATCATTTGTTCTTATGTTTTGAAAATGATGAAGACATAACAAATAAAAACAAAATATAGCTATCACAGCCAACCAGTGATATACCAAAATTTCAGCATGTCAATACTTACTTCTAAATCAGATGTGACCTTTTACTAAGTATTGCGTTCACTGGTCATTTTCTCCATTTATCATTTCAACTTAAAAATGATAGACAAATATAATTTTTAGTGTGTGTGTGTTTATCTATGTTAATGTAAAATTTTTGGGCTTTGTGAGAAAATTATTCAGATGCAGAATAGTGAGACACTACTGAGGGAAATAAATGCACAGACTATATAATTTTATTGCAGAAATTCAGGAAAACCAAAATATTCTGAGGCATTTTTGATAGAATCTACCTGTTGCTTTCTTTTTCAAATCAGCTTCCTAAGCAAGAATTGAGAACTGTCTCCTTATCATATCAGTGACCCACTTTTATTTTTATTGGAACATGGTGAACTCTGCCTGACTATCCCTCAAGGAAAGCAAAAGTTACTTGCAAAACCACTTTCACTTGTCTTGTATTTGGTATTATTTGTTTCCTACAAACTGAGGGACCATGTTTGTTCAAGCCAAAGTGTTATTGTAGTGTCTGTCTCCTTTCAAGGCATGCTGGAGGCAATAACAACCCCAGGGAACACTAAAGATGCTCTTAATTTTATATTTTCTCGGTTTTTCCTCCATCATTGCTCAAGTATCTAAAGACTGCTTTGGGAATGACAAAAACTTTCACCTTTTCAACTCTTCATTTTGGTTAATTCAAGACTCCCCATATAATCACAGTTTTTCTAGATGTACATGAAAATAGAAAGTATGATAAACATAACAGGAACTTGGCTGCTATGAACATAGTGGAGCATGTGACTTTGTTATATGTTGGAGCATCTTCTGGTATATGCCCAGGAGTGGTATAGCTGGATCCTCAGGTAGTAATGTCCAAATTTTTGAGGAACTGCCAGACTGATTTCCAGAGTGGTTGTACCAGCTTGCAACCCCACCAGCAATGGAGGAGAGTTCCTCTTTCTCCACATCCTTGCCAGCATCTGCTGCCACCTAAGTTTTTTTATCTTAGTCATTCTGACTGGTGTGAGGTGGAATTTCAGGGTTGTTTTGATTTGCATTTCCCTGATGAATAAGGATGTTGAACATTTCTTTAGGTACTTCTTGGCTATTCAACATTCTTCAGTTGAGAATCTTTGTTTAGCTCTGTACTCCATTTTCAAATAGGGTTATTTGATTCTCTGGAGTCAAACTTCTTGAGTTCTTTGTATATATTCGATATTAGTCCTCTATTGGATAAAGGACTGGTAAGGATCTTTTCCTAATCTCTTGGTTTCCATTTTGTCCTATTAACAATGTCCTTTGCCTTACAGAAGCTTTGCAATTTCATGAGTTCCCATTTATCTATTCTTGATCTTAGAACATAAGCCATTGGTGTTCTATTCAGGAACTTTTCCACTATGCCCATGCGTTTGTGGCTTTTCCCCACTTTCTTTTCTATTTGTGTCAGTGTATCTGGTTTTATGTGAAGTCCTTGATCCACTTGGACTTGAGCTTTGTACAAGGAGATAAGAATGGATGTCTGTACGGGTCTATGACTTCACCCTCGAAAAAGAAAAGTGCTGAGAATTTAACAAAATAACCCTTCAATCCGTATTCCTTTGATAAAAGAATTGATAGCTCTTACTCAGACCCAATATTTTCAGTTAATTAGCTAGGTACACAAATTATATTTTTATAATTTATTTTCACGCAGAGGAGTTTTATAAATTTATATAAATGATTACTTACTGCGGTTAATGTTAACTGAATGAACTCCCCAGCATGTTTCTTTTATTTGGCAAATAGAAATTAATTACAATAATAATAAAGTTTTATTTAGTATTGTCAAACAGCCTTTCACTGACAAATTAATGAAATTATCAACATCAGTATTAGTGAGGCTGGAGACCTAACTACATAACTACTCGGATGTTATAGAAACACTTTGCTATCACTATAGTGAAATCCAGCCTGACTTCCACCTTCCTTAGGCATGGTTGCTTTTAATGAAGAATGATAGGGGAATAGCCCAACTATCTATGCCCTGCCTCTTCTTTCTGGGTGATGTGTCCTATTACCATACCCACATACCTACCCTTGACCTTGGCCTTAGTTCTGTGTGGATTAGGCAGATTACGACCTGAAGTAATCTTGTCTTATTCACCAAAGAATAATATCATAGACTCAAATAGCATGCAAAAGCAAAGAGTATTTATTTTCCAGAAATCCATCAAAAAAGGACCTACCATTCTCAAAAAGGAAACCTGCAAATAAAATCTCAGGCTCAATTTAAAGTAGTTTAGAGAAATTTCAGGGAGGGGTAGGTGACCTTTCTCTTGAAAGTTTGGCTGGATCTCTAGGGGGTATAGGTTTCTGTGGAATAGCTAGGGATATGGGGACTTTCCAGATCCATAGTTGGTGGTATTGGGACCTGGAATCTGTTGCTGACTCACTGCTCTTGCTTCAGGACTGGTGGGAGGGCAGCTTTTGATGGGCTGCCTATCAGCTATGGTCTTTCCAGTAACTGACTTGCACAGATTTGCCCAGTTCTGAGAAACAGGAACTTAAATCTCCCCTCTTGAACTGCCAGTTTGAAGCATGTCATGGTCAGCCTGGCTCATGCTTCTCAGTCTTAGAAATATTGTTAGCATTATGAGTGTTTATTTCATGAAATATACACTATGAAAAACTTCTGCACAGATTTCATTTACGAGTTTGGCTTAAGTTACAATGAAAAACTCTCACAGACCAGAAGTGACATGGTATATTTGTGCTATTGTGATAGAATTTCTCATACAGTCTAAAGGCAACTTTGATATGCATGTACTCTGCATTAGTTACTTTTCTCATAACTAGAAGAAAATAATTGATAAGAGCGATATAAAGCAAATAAATATATTGATTTATGGTTTGGGTTTATGGCTAACATCCATCATCCCTCAGAATGTGTTGGGGGAGGGGGCATGAGGCCCCTGCTTTCTGAAAACAGAGAGATGCTTTCTTTTATGGCTTATTTACTCAATTTGGAATCTAGCACAAATGGGTGCTCTGCCTGTATCCAGTATGAGTCTTCCCTCTGAGAAACCTCTGAAAACATCTTCACAGACACTTCCAAAGGGGGTGTCTTCTAGGAATTTCTAAATTCAGTCAAATTAACAATGAAGGTGAATCATTGCAGTTCATTTTTTGTCAACTCCACACTATCACATTATTTTAAACGACAATACGTTCCCTGAGCCTAAGACTTATCCTCATCTCACAACTCAAGATATATCTCATTCATCTCAAAAGTCATAATACTCTTTGGTAATCCTAGCATTCTTACCAACTCCTATCTATTACCTGTCGTGAGACTCAGGTAATTAACTTGTAAGTCTAAAAAAGAAAAGTAACATCCCCAATGCAGAGTAGCCAAGTAGCCAAGAGGGAACATTCTGGTTTCAAAAGTGAGGAATAGAGGAATAGCAAAGAAAGATCAAACCAAAGTAATCCCCAAGCCCAGCAGGGAAATGGTAGATCCTATAGCTCCATACACAGCATCTTGGATTTTGATGAATTCATATGGACTTTGAGATGTATAGCTGACTCATGCAGCTATTCTAGCTGCCTCACACATAGACTCTTTTTTGGGGCCATGCCCACTCCATGCTTACAGTTTTTCCTGGTTAATTCCTAACGACTTTAGCTTCTAAAACATCTTGGGTTCTCCATGGCAACTTAAGTCTCACCTTTCCAGTTTTATACAATGCTCTCTCAAGGTCTCCTTGCATTGAAACTGAACCTGCCATGTATCACCTGCTATCTAAAGCTTTCTGGAACCTTGGGGAAAATGTCAGAGTCCCCTTCACTCTTGGCTTTCCCTGACTACAAAATGATTCACATGAATGGCACTGTTAAATCTACTACCAGCTCAAAATATAGTCTAGTTCATTTGGACATATTTTGTGGCCTCTGTATGTCTTACAAAAACTTCCTTGGGTAGCCAATCCATATGGATCTTCACACACTCATTTCAGATAGACCTTCACCTACTCACTTTAAATGGATCTTCACCCACTCATTCCAAATGGATCTTCACCCAGCCCATTCCAGGTGAATCTATCTTTATTCTTCTTTAAAATTTTCTGCAAATGTACTGTAACTACACTTTATTTCCATGGTGATTCCAAATGTAGTAAAGTTGGCAACAAAGATTAAATATTACCTACTCCCATATGGCCAGAAACTTGCATCTCCACATGGCACAGAGATAGAGGTCATGGTCTTTATGTTTTCTCTCTTCTGAATTCTGATAACAAAAATCAAGACTATGACGTTTCAGGTTCTATTTTAAGTAATAAATAGTTAACATAGAATTAGGTGCTTTGTGTGGCTTCCTCTTATATCTGATACAGAAAGATTTCACTAAGAGAGTAAAGTCAAAGAGAGATCATTAGAGACTCTGTGAGTACTAAAAGAAGACATGCTAGGAAAGGTACCATCATCCATCCCATCTGAGTATTCCTCTGCTTCTTATGTTTCCAAAGACAATTTGATATTTTCTTAAGTGAGTCATAGTTTCTAGAGCAAACATGAGAAAATAAGCTATAAATATCTCCTTTCCAAGAAGATTTAGGGGAAAACCAGTTGTTAACAAATGTAGAATCTATTGAAAAACACAACCTGAATCCTTAGTAGGGATTCTTATTTCTCTTTGTTTCTCAGAGTGCAACTTTAAGCAGTTTGAAAGCTAATAGTGTTAAGTGAAAAAATAAAAGAACAAAAAATCAAATGAATAAATAAATAAATAATTTTACTTAAATTTCCACAATGTAAATTAGCAAATATTTAGTTAGCACTATTCTCTAAAGAGTGGACAGGCTTGGCTGGAAATACAAGGGAACTGTTAGTTGGAAATGAAACATCTTTTTTTTTTTTTTGGTAAGAAAACAATAAGTGATAGTTTATTAAGCTAACAAATATTAATATACATAAATGGCATGTATTAAGTTAATCAATGTACAATTTGTATATAAGGTGTTTAATTTTTTTGACTGTACAAAGACTTCTATTTGTTTTGGGGGGGTTGTTTATTTATTTATTTTTTTATACTTTATTTACATTTCAAATGTTTTCCCCTTTCCAGATCACCCCTTTGGAACCTCCCTATTCCCTCCCCCCTCCCCTGCCTCTATGGGGGTATTCCCCCACCCACCCACTCACCCACTCTCGTCTTCCCTCCTTGGCATTCTTCTATACTGGGGGATCTAATACCCTCAGGCCCAAGGGCCTCTCCTCCCCCTGATGTCTAACAAGACCCTCCTCTGCCGCATATGTGGCCAGCACCATGGGTCCCTCCATGTGTATTCTTTGGTTGGTGGATCAGTCTCCAGGAGTATCTGGGGGGTCAGGTCAGTTACCACTGTTGCTGCCTCCCTGGGGCTGCAAACTCTCTCAGCTCCTTCAGTCCCTTCTCCAAGTCCTCCATCTGGGACCTCACACCCAGCTCTACTGTTGCTGCGAAGTGACTCTTGGGTATTTCGAACTTTTGGGTTAATAACCACTTAACAGTGAGTACATACCATGTTCATTCTTTTGTGACTGCTCTACCTCGCTCAGGATGATATTTTCAAGATCCATCCATTTGTCTGAGAATTTCATGAAGTCATTGTTTTAATCACTGAGTAGTATTCCATTGTGTAAATGTACCACAATTTCTGTATCCATTCCTCTGTGGAGGGACTTCTGGGTTGATTCCAGCTTCTGGCTATTATAAATATGGTTGCTACGAACATAGTGGAACATGTGTTTTTATTACATGTTGGAGCATCTTCTGGGTATATGCCCAGGAGTGGAATAGCTGGGTCCTCAGGTAATATTATGTTCATTTTTCTGAGGGTCTGCCAAACTGATTTCCAGAGAGGTTGTATCAACTTGCATTCCCACCAGCAATGGAGGAGTGTTCCTCTTTCGCCACATCCTTGCCAACATCTGCTGTCACCTGAGTTTTTGATATTAGCCATTCTGACTGGTGTGAGGTGAAATCTCAGGGTTGTTTTGATTTGCATTTCCCTAATGACTAAGGATGTTGAACATTTCTTTAGGTGCTTCTCGGACATTCATAACAGTGCATCACTACAAATAAATAGGGAGAAATTATGCAATAAAATATGGGGTTAATTTCAGCAAATATGAAGTTGTTCTCTACTTCTACCCCTTTGTTGTTTACCTTTAAAAATTGCTATATGTGTAAGTGGATAAATAACACTATTTGCTCATCACACAATTGAGTCTCCCAGGTGCATCCAAGATGATACTTGCTGTTCCATCCTTTCTGCTCCAGGTTATTGGCTGCTTTCTGTTTCTTCACCTTCTCCTTGTTTGCCCTGTGTATTATCTCAAGCACCTCACTATCCCTAGAGAAATGGTTGGTGTCTCCTACTCTCTAAGCTATTAGATTACATATCTTCCACTTTCTTCTCAAACTTTTTCAACCACTGATTTTTATAATTTTTATGAAAGGTAACATGTAAATAACAAGATCATCATTATTAATAAAATCATAAATTAGATTTAGTGAAACATGTGCATAATACACACAAAATAAGAGTATCAGTCATTTTCTTATATTTGAGACAAAAATACCTAATAAAAATCAACTTAAAGAACAAAAGGCGTGTTTTGTTTGCAGATATATTTCATCTTGGTGGGAAGGCATGGGACTCAAGTGGATAAGGCTACTTCTTCACATATCAGCAGACCAAGAAGCAAAGATGGAATAGGAAGTAGTTTCTAGCATGGACCTCAAAATTCATCCCTACTCCATCACACCCCAGAGATCTACTGCCTCCAGTTACATGTATTTATGAAAGTTTATACAACTTCCTCAAACAATGTGCTCAGCTGAGGACCAGCTTTCCAAACACATGCACTGTGTGGGACATTTTACCTTCATACCACAAAACTTGGCAAAACGGGTGGTTCTTCTCTTCTGATAACTAACAAAATATGGTCTTCTGAAGATGAAATCAACATTAAAGGTACTTCATTAGAGTAGAGATAAAGAAAGTAAATTTTAAGGAATGACTTGGGATAATTAAATATTCTCACCAAAACTCTTAAAAACTCGAATTCTGCTTACTTAAAATGTTGAAATAGAATATAGACACATAGAAAGTCCTTAAAGCCAAATGGTTTATAATGAAAATATTAGAAGTAGAATCTTTGAAAAAGAAAAGCTTCCATAGCATAACAGGGGGGAAAACCATCAAAATATGAACTAAACTATGTTAATGATAGCACACTAGAGACTTATCTATAACTTCTTTTTGTAAACAGTCTTTCCACATCTTCAACACATTTCCTATTGTATAAATCCTGTTCCCTACCTCCCCTGTCCCAAACACACACTCTTCTTCTATACATTGGAGACATCTCTTCAGGAGGCAGATGCAGGCAAGAACATTCTGAGTTTGAGAGCATCTTGACTACATAATACAACCCCAAGAAAGAATCATTTCCCTCTGCTTTAGATATATTCCATTGTTTGCAGATAGAAATGGTAACACAAATGCAGACACATATAATTGCATAAGCCAAATATTATTTTTGGAAAAGCAAGCTATATATTACTGATGGAGAAGAAGATATTATATTTTAATTGTTTTCAAGGATCAATAGAAAATTATCTTGTAATATTTCTCTATGGATGTTTGTAAATGGAATGAAGCACTACTGAACTTATTAATGAAAAGGTACTGTAGGAAAAAGGAGGGTGCAATAAATAACTGGGCATGAATATGTTTTCTAAGGAACTGGTAACTTTAAGGAAGGCAAGCATTAGTCAATCACTTCAAAGAAAAGAAAAACCAGTTACAAGATCCAGGTCATTTGATTACCATAACAATGTTTGCCATGAAAAGTTTAAAAATTTAATAAACATTACATTCTGTTTGTGTTTAATGCTGATGGTGATACATATGACTTCTATTTGATGCCCTTTTTTGTTTACATTTGTTCAAGTTTTTACCTCAGCTAAGAATAAGCCAGGAAGCTGCAGTCTGATGAACAGTATTCCAAAGGAGGGACAAAGGAGGCCTCCAATCTCTTGTGCCACTTGATGGTGCAAGTCAAGCAAATCCTTTTGTTTATCCTTAGCGTATGGAGGGATGCACCAGAAGCCAGTGTCTTCCAGAAACTTTCTTTAATACGAAGCTCAGCTCCAAAACATCCATTAGGTTTATGCACAGCCAGGGTAATTGATACAGTTGGGCCAATCTTCCAAGGTATGGAGAAGAGAAGCACTCATAGGCCAATAGTTTCCTCTTAAGGGATACAATACTCCGCTTCTGATCCAGCTCTTGGACTTGAAATAGCATCACTGTTCCCTACTAGAGGAAGTATTTTTTTCAATTATGGGGTCTGACTAAGTGATTTTTGAAGTCTTATTACAGCTTTAAATACACCTATGAATCTAGGTTATTGTTTTTTAATTGCAAAGTTTAGGATGCCTCAAAGGCTGTGTTTATAGAAAAATTTCAAGAATAGACTTCCTTTCTTAAAGACTGAAAACTAGCCAATGATGAATAAGCTTTTCTTTTCTTAAATGCTTAAAAATGTTAAGTATTTCTATATAAATTTCTGAATTTGTATCTACTATACTGACCCAAAATTTTACTTATAAATCAAACCACAAATGATTATCCAAGGGTCTGATATTTTCTGAAATTATCTGATAAACAGGTCACATTTGTTTCTACTTTGGTTAACAAACTTTAATTTTGTGTATCCAATCAAATTTACCATGATAAAAAATTACTATTAGTTTAAGAAACCATGATCCAAGTAGAAGGAAAAAGATCATAAAGTTCAGTGACCATTGTGGAAGAGAAGGTGGAAAGACATAACAGCCTTAGATTGGAGGAAAGTGCCAAGAAATGCTGTCTTGTGGACATAAAGCATAGCTATTACATTCATGAACTTGCATAGGTTACCTATGTGAGACCTGCACAAGATCTGGCCAGTCAAAATTCTAGAAGGAAGGACAGAGGAGCTCATATAAATTCTACTCCTTCATATAGGAAGAACAACAATATTAACCAACCAGTCCCAACAGAACTCCCAGGGACTAAACCACTAACCAAAGAGTACATGTGGAGGGACCTATGGCTCCAGCTGCATATATAGCAGACGATAGCCTTTTCTGGCATCAATGGGAGGAAAGGCCCTTAGTCCTGTGAAGTCTCAATGCCTTAGTGTAGAGGAATATCAGGGAGGTGAGGTCTGTGTGGGGAGCAGGGGGAGGGGGGAATAGAATAGAAGGTTTCCAGAGGGGAAATTGGGAAAGGGGATAACATTTAAAATGTAAATAAATAAAATAACCAATAAAAAAAAGATTCCACTCCTGACTGAGAAGCCATTTACTGTTTATAGAAACTAGGAAAGGAGAATCATTCTTTGGGTCTATAATCTTTAGTAAGTCGCCCATGCTCCAGCAGATAACCACCCATAGAGGTAGCAGTAATTTAATCCAATAGTACATTAAAAAGGAAAAAAAGATGACTTAAAATTGGGATCCTGACGTGTTGCGTGTAATTTTTAAAACATGCTACTGCCTTGCCCAGGGGCTGTCATACTACCAGCTCCTTCTTTTTTTTCCATCCGGCTTGGGTCTACATCTGCTTGCCAGCCCTAACCTGACTTCTCTTTCTACCTGCCTTTGCTACTGGAAAGGTTGTGTTACCAGCCCTCTTCCTAGACCCTTGAATTCAAAGATAAAAGTCACATGGATAGCTTTATTACTTTAGAACTTGCCTGCTAGGCACAATTGCTGGGCACAGATAACTTCTGCCTGGAAAGGCGTATCTTTGCCAATTTATTATCTCCATTTCTCCCTCCACCCTAAACTTAGTGGCTGATATCAGCTAGCCCCTGCCAACATCCTTGGCCATCTGCCAGTAGCAAAGGCTACAGGTCCTAGCTGCCCCAAGGTCTTACATGACTGTTGTGTCCTTTTCCTCAAAAGCATAGCAGAAAAGCCCCTCTCCCTTTCCCTGCATCTCCTTTTTCTCTTGGGACCCGGAAGTTTCATCTGTACCTTCTGCCCAGCAATTGGCTTCCAGCCTTCTTTAGGGACAAATCAAGAACTAATTAGAGAACTAGGTCTTAGTATCAGAAATTTCCCTTACATTTGATTGGGTTATTTGGAAGATAGAGATGAAAACAGGGATAGGCATAATCACAATATGTTGTATGCATGAATTTCTCAGGAAATAATTTTTAAATGAAAATAAAAATTAAATATATATAAATGCCTTGATTTCTTTCCATTTCTTACTACAGTAAAAGTTAATTGATAAGTACTAAAATATTTCAATATCTAGATAAATTAAGGCAATAAGTATTTGGACAATTAGTAGGGTAAATATTATTTGAGATAGAAAATAACCTAGCTCTTTGTGCAGTCACCAAATCTGTTAACTCATCAGTAAAAAATGAAATCTGTGTATTTATAAAACATAATACAGAAAGTGTATAAGGAAATTGCCATAGCTGCATTGCATTTAAGAAAAAAAGAAAGAAAGAAAGAAAGAAAAAAAGAAAGAAAGAAAGAAAGACGGTCTTATTCTAGGGGTCAAATAGCTCAGCAGTTCTAATTTTCATAACTTAATTATATCTGGTGAATTCCAACTAGACTGGAAATATTTTCTCCTGGATGCCGATATGCTGTTTGCTATCTAACATTACATAACTTCTGAATAAAATTCCTAGTGCAATTCTGTGAACTACTACCGGGCATATGGCAGGAATCTTGGGTCTAATGATGCACAGACTGTGGATCCACACTGGAAGCCTTCCTGGTCAGATGTGGAGGCAAATGGGCTATAGGAAATCAGGATGGGGACAAATACTGCTTTGTCAGATTTATTTGCACACTAAAACTTACTGACGTACAAGAAACATGGACATCCCTCTAAAAATACTCTTAGATTTTAAAATTAAAATGAACTGTTTTTACAGAAAGTATGACTGAACCAAGTAAGTTCATAAAATTTTCAATGTGTTGTTCTACTGGCAAAATGTAAGACATTTCAGGGACCATAATTGAAGAGAAAATAGTAATCCTGCATTTTGAAACAAGCATCCATGATAACTTTCAACTTAAAGAAAAGTAGGAGCCAGTAGTACCCTGGTTTTCAGCTTTAATGCCAAAGGCTAGAACACTGATGAAAGACGATATATAAGCTGTACATTGGAAGTTGAGCTGGAGATAACATAGAGCTGTAGAAGGTGTCCATAGGAGAAGCTTCAACCGAAGCACTGGATAGCATGGGGAAAGTTCTCATTGCAGACTATTTGAGCGTCTACTTGAAATATGGGGCAGGGATACCTCAGTTATTCTTAAGTGTCTATCTCAGAAGCCTGGCAAAAATTAAACAAGACTAAATCAAATAAAAGTAGTGTAAAAATCATATGTTATCAAAATGATGTATTTCTATCAGAGTGTAAGGTCTCCTTCAACAAAGAACAGGCTAGAGGACAAAAGCAACAGATCCAGATTAGGACATGAAATTATTCACAGCATACATAAAGCCAATAAGCTCAGCATGTCTAGATAAATACAGGGGAACTGAAAATGTAAGTATAATAAAAAAGACTTTAAGCATGACTGAATAAATTTGGAATGAATTTCCAAGGGAACATATAGAAGTGACAAGTAGACAGGAATCAAAATTTAAAATGACAGGAAAGTTGAAAAATAGATTGATTTTCACTGAAGAGAAAAAGAGCTACCCAGAAAGTATAGATTTAAAAATTACCTGAAAAATATGACAGAAAAATGAAATTATTTAAAAAAAATCTTCAAAGATTGATGAAGAGACATGGGGGTGGGAAGACAGCCTCATACATTAACAAGAGACTATAAAAAGAAAACATTGGAAACATAAAAATTCAGAAAATTTACTTAAAATCTCTGAGTGGATGCTGGGAAAAGAAAAACTAGCATAAAATTGGGTAAGAGTTGTGTGTGTTCACATTCTCCCAACTACAGGATAACAAAGATACTAATACTAAGCTAAAATCCCTAAGACAAAATAAATAAATGATTCAAGAAATGAACAAGTTAGCTTCCCAAAATGATATATATTAAAAGGAGGGAAGTAATATCATCATGCTGTTAAGTTGTACAGTGAAAAGTAGCTGCCTTTAAGGATAATTTTAGTGAACAGAAGACCGATGGCTCAGGCTCTATAATCAACAATTGATAAATGGGACCTTATGAAACTAAAAAGCTTCTATAAAGCAAAGGACACTGTCAATAGGACAAAATGGCAGCCTGCAGATTGACAAAGGATCATCACCAACACTGTATCTGACAGAGGACTAATATCTAAAATTTATAAAGAACTCAGGAAGTTAGGCACCCACAACCCAGATGACCCAATTAAAAATGGGATAAAGGGCTAAACAGAGAATTCGCAACATGAAACTTGAATGGCCAAGAAACACTTAAAGAAATGGTCAAAGTCCTTAGTCATCAGGGAAATGCAGATAAAAATGACACCCATCAAAATGGCTAAGATAAAAATTTCATGTGATAGCACATGCTGGCAAGGGTGTGGAGCAAGGGGAACACTTTTCTACTGCTAGTGGGAGTGCAAAATTGTACTGTCACTTTGGAAATCAATTTGGCAGTTCTTTAGAAAATGGAATAGTTTTACCCCAATATCCAGCTAAACCAATACTGAGCATATACCCAAAAGATGTTCCAACATCCCCCCACTATGTTCATAGCAGCTTTATTAGTAATGGCCCAATACTAGATGTTCCTCAACTGAAGAATGGATAAACCAAATGTGCTACATCTACACAATTGAATACTCAGTCATTAAATACAAAGACATGATAAATTTTGCAGGCAAATGGATGGACTTTGAAAATACCATCCTAAGTGAAGTAACCCAAACCCAAAAGGACATGCATGTTGTGTACTCACTTATATGTGGACATTAACCATAAATTACAGAATACCCATGCTACATTCCACACACCCAAAAAGCTAACCAAGAACGAAGACCAAAGCAAGGTTGCTTGAATCTAACTTAGAAAGGGGAATAAAATAGTCCTAGAAGACAGAATGAGGGAGGAAACTGGATACAAGTGGGGTTGAGGTGGGGAATGGGATCAGATGTGGGGAGAGACAGGAAAGATGGCCAAATAGAAATGAGATTGAATGAGAATCTGCAGCTGGCAGGGATTGGGGGAACATCATGAGGAAGTGCTGGAGACCTGGGTTATGGGAGCCTCCCAAGCATCAATGGGGGTAACCTTAGCTGAGATTCACAGCAATGGGGATATGGAACCTGAAGAGGCCATCACCTGTAGCCAGGCAGAAACCCTAGTGGAGTGATAGAGACACCAACACACCCACAAAACGTTCAGCCTAAAATTTATCCTTACTTCAAGAAATGCTGGGACAAGGGATAGAGCAGAGATGAAGGAAACAGCCAAGCAATAATTGGCACACTATAGACCCATTCTCTAGGAAAGCACCAATCCCTCACACTGTTAGTGATACATTGTTATTCTTGCAGACAGGAACCTAGCAAAGTCTGAGAGACTCTACCCAGCAGCTGACTGAGACTGACAAAGAGATTTACAGCCAAACACTGCTTGGAGCTTGGGGAATTTTCTGAAAAAAATCGGGGAAGGATTGAGAATCCCAAAGGGGATAATAATTCCATAGGAAGACCCACAGAGCCATCTAACATGGACCCTTGTTGGCTCTCAGAGACTGAACCATCAACCAAAAAACATACAAGTGATCAACCGTGGCTCCTTGCACATATGTAGCAGATGGACCGCTTGGTCTTCATGTGGGTTCCAAAAAACTGGAGTGAAGGTTATCCTTAAAGCAGCTACCTATCTGTGGAATCATTCCCCTACCTCTGTTGGTTTGTCTGGCCTCAGTAGAAGAGGAGCCTAGCCCTGCAGTTACTTGATGTGCCAGTATGAAGGAATACAGTGTGGGGGGGGGGGGGCGGGGGAGGTGGCTGCTACCACTCTCTCAGAGGTGAAACATAGGGGGCATGTGGGAGGGACTGTGGGACAGGGGCACTGGCAGGGGTCAGTGATTTGGATATAAAATGAATTTTTAAACAGTTTTTAAAAATCTAATAAAAATAACCAACCAACCAAACGAACAACCAAACATATATTGAAAAGAGGTGAGCAATGTTGTCATGATGACAAGTTGTACAATGAAAGCTAGGAGCTCTCAGGAAGGTGAATAATTATATTTTAACACTAGCAAAATTGAGTGTTTATAATCATTGAGTATTATCTAAAGGAATGTCCACCAACTGCATCCAGCCACATGGACAACGTCAACATTAAAGGTTCTGAAAAATCTAAAGAGTGCAAACTACAAAAAGGGACAAAAAGAAGAATTTGAACATCAATATAAGAAAATGTTACCTGTTTAGAAATATGATTATGATTATATCTCAGATTAAATTTAATAAAAAGCTATATCTAACCCTTATGTGTTATTGTAGAGGTTGGTATGATTGCTCTCTTATTTATTTAACAATTTAGTATTATTATTACAATATTTATGTCTCCAGAAAGTTTATTCCATATATAAAATGAAACTCCAGTGGTAATACACTGTTTAGGTTTTGACCAACTTCTCACAAACTAGAATGATTTAGGAAGAGGCAATTTCAACTGAGGGTTTGCCTCAATCAGATTGGCTTGTTGATCTGTCTAGGCTTCTACCTGACTTCCAGTCAATGAGAATGTTCTGCTGTTGGAAATACATTCCTAGGCAGATGAATCTGGGCTGTGTAAGAATGAAGGCTGAGTCTGAACCAGAGCTAGGCAAGCCAGTCAGGAGTACTCCTTTGTCTTACCCTGTTTGGGTTGTTACCTTGACTTGCCTCAAGGTTTGAATCACCTTGGCCTGAAAGTTAAAACTGAAATTAAACTGTTGCTGCCTAAGTTTCTTTTTGCCAATATTATATCTTTTTTTAATTTTTATTTTTTTAGATTTATTTATTTATTATTATATGTAAGTACACTGTAGCTGTCTTCAGACACCCAGAAGAGGGCATTAGCTCTCATTACGGATGGTTGTGAGTCACCATGTGGTTGCTGGGATTTGAACTCAGGACCTTTGGAAGAGCAGTCAGTGCTCTTAACTACTGAGCTATCTCTCCAGCTCTTTTTGTTGTTGTTGTTGTTGTTGTTGTTGTTGTTGTTGTTAAAGATTTATTTGTTTTTATGTCTGTGAGTACACTGTTGCTATCTTCAGTTACACCAGAAGAGGGCCCCAGATCCCATTACAGATGGTTGTGAGATACTATGTGGTTGCTGGGAATTGAACTTAGTACCTCTGAAAGAGCAGTCAGTGCTCTTAACCTCTGAGCCTCTCTCCAGCCCCACCCAATGTTTTATGTTAACAACAGAAGGAAACAAAAACAGGTAACTAACACATAAATAGAAGAAATAATGTGAACATCAAGCAACTCTCAAATAAAATGAAAAGGGCAATGTTTTCATCTCAAAGGAAATGAAGCAAGAGACAAAACAAAGAATTCAGCTAGTACAGTAACTAGCTGAATATACTACCATTTAAAAATAATATCAAAACATACTGCCATTTTAAAATGCTATGAAGAAAAACATCAGACTCTGATGTGGGCTTTAACTAAGAAGAGGTTGTATGCTGCAATTTGTCATAGGTCATTTATTATCATACGGGCTTTGTTGACAGAACTGGAAAGAACAGTGAAGTAGTTAAAAAAAAAAAGGCCACAGTACAGTGTCCTCTCCTTTGGGCCCATAACAGTCTTGCTAAATTTGTAGGCAGCTCAGGCTTGTCATCAACAGGGGGCAATGTCTATCCCATTAGTCACAGGATAGAAGTTACCCCAGAAAGATGTATAATTTTAAGATTTAGTCAATGAAAGTGGGCTGACAAAATAGACATTTAGTTTAAAAATATATGAACATTCAAATAACATTTTTATGTAGAACCTAAATAAAATCGAAAATATAATTCAAGGGAGAGAAGAGAGAAATAGACAAAAAATAGACCAGCAACAGGATAGACCATTTTAAGAACATGCCATCAGATAAAGAAAATTAAGTTAGGGGGTTGTACTGTTGTGCCAGGAAGTGTTCATGAACTCCAAAAGACCACCAAAAAGCTGTTTCTGATGTAATATCATTAGGGTCTCTTTTTTTAAAAATTTTTTTATTTACTTACATTCCAGTCATTATCCCCCTCTCATCCTCCCTCCCATAGTTCCTCATCCCATTCCTCCTCCCTTTACCTCCCAAAGGGTGCTCCCCCTGCACCAGACCTTTGCCCTCCCTGGGGCCTCAAGTCTCTTGAGTATTAAGAGCATCTTCTCCTACTGAAGTTAGAACAGCAAGACACCTGCTATATGTGTGCCAATGGCCTCAGAACAGCCCATGCATGCTCCTGGTTGGTGGCTTAGTCTCTGAGAGCTTTGTGGTGTCTGGGTTGGTTGAAACTGTTGGAATTCCTATGGGGTCACTCTCCTCTTCAGCTTCTTCAATCCTTCCCCTAATTCAACCATAGGGGTCCTGGACTTCTGTCCAATGGATGGGTATAAGTATCTATGTCTGTCTTGATCAGCTGCTGGTAGGGCCTCCCAGAGGACAGCTATGCCAGTGTCTGTAAGTACATCAAAGCATCACAATAATGTCAGTCCTTGGTGTCTTCCCCCCAGCCCCCACCATGAGATGAATCCCAAGTTGGGCAGATCATTGAACTGAGTTTCTTTCAGTCTCTTCTCCATTTTTTATCCCTGCAGTTCTTTTAGACAGGAACAATTCTGGGTCAGAGATTTTGACTGTGGGATAGTAACCCTGTCCCTTCACTTGAGGCCCTGTCTAATTACTGGAGGTAAACTTGTACTCTTTTCCTACCCAGTCCTAACACAGCAGAACTGGAGAGCAGAGCAGCCTCAAACCCTTGAACCCTGGCAAGACAAGGTTTCATAGGGAATAGAAGTAAGTGAGAGGGGTGTCTATCCTGGCAAGCATCTAACTGAATATCTATTGTAAGCTGAGAATTGGGTGCTCTGAAGCATGACCATATACAATCAAAAACAATCTGAAAGTACATCTGAAACACTCAGAATAATCTTTGATTAACTGTTGCTAGGAAGTATCTAGGGAGTAACTCTGGGCAAGAACAATTCCAGAGATCTTTCCTGGTACTGGGGTGCAGCTTGGGTTCATCTGAGGGCTAAGTTCTCAGGACATTTTTTTTTTTTAGGGTGGTCTCCAGATGGAATAGGTTTGGGCTCTCAGTACATGTGCATGAACATTGCCCACTATATCTGGTCCCCACTAATAGTTAATTAACACTTCAATCATTTGTAACTATGGTAGGTTATATTGTTTAATAAAAGCTAATTAGTTCCTGCTTTCCATCTGTGGCTGGAGACCTCTGCCTGGGCCACCAGGACTCCATAACCAAATAGCACCAGGAGAAAGCTAGCCTCCTAGGAGTGTGGAAAAGCCCATGAGTGGGGATAAGACTAGCGCCACTGCTCAGCTGGACCCACCCGGAATCCTCGGGTCACAGGGACTCAGGAACAGCTGAGGACAGGAACATTCTGGCTTCCTTCTGTGGAAGGAGACCTCTGCCTGGGCCACCAGGAAGAAAAGCTAGATTCCAAGGAGTGTGGACAAACCTGTCTACTCAGAGAGACCTACCTGAAATCCCCAGGACACAGGGACTGAGGAATAGTCTTCTGGTTTCTTTTGGTGGCCTGGGAGCTGATCCTATGACACAGGGCTCCATACACAAATAGTGCCAGGAGAGAGCTGGTATCCAAGGAGTACAGACGCACCATCGAGCACGAGTCCACCACCTCTGTTCAAATTCACTGGATCAAGAGGGACTCTTGGAGAGCCATCAGGACACAGGAAACAAGAGACAGCTGGGGACAAGATCTTTCTGGTTCTGTCTGTACCTCAGAGCTGACCCTGTACCACAGCTCTCCAAACCCAAATTCCTCTCAGAGACAAATGGTCTTCACGGAGTATTGACTCCAAGGTGTGCAGGAGGGACAAGCCACAGTCAGAGAGAAAGACCAGCTAACAGCAGAGATAACCAGATGGTGAAAGGCAAGGGCAAAACTCATAGCTCTGAATGCCTCCAAAAACAAACTGGAGAGAGCATGCAAGAGCAGCTTAACAGCAAACCTTAAATCTCTAGAAGAAAATCAAGCTAATACAACCAAGAGGAGTAGAAGGCAGGAATTAATTAAATTAAGGGCTGAAATCAACCAAGTAGTAACTAAAAGAACTATACAAAGAATCAACAAAACCAGGAGATGGTTCTTTGAGAAAATCAACAAGATAGATAAACCCTTAGCCAGACTAATCAGAGAGCACAGAGACAGTATCCAAATTAACAAAATTAGAAATGAAAATGGAGATATAACAACATATTCTGAGGAAATTTAAAAAATCATCAGATCCTACTACAAAAGCCTATATTCAACAAAATTGGAAAATCTGGGTGAAATGGACAAATTTCTGTGGGATAGTGATCTGACAGGCAGTCTGGCACACCGGTTGAGCACAGACAAACACTGGGAGACCCCGCAGTGTAATTTGCAAGGGATCAGACATGTTATGCCAAAGCTCCTTGGAGGCTTTTTGCCTCCATCCATGGTCACATATCAAGCCCTGGTAGAGGAGTGGCCACACAGCCCCAAACAGTCCCCATGCTAGTGAGATACCTAGAGGTTTAGCCATGCCCCTTCCCAGTTACTATATCTGCCCCACCACTCTGGGAGAGGCAGAAGGTACAGTTCCATCCATGCCACTTTCCACATGATGAAAATAAACGTCTTAGAATTAAGGACTGGCTCTTCATCTGGACCCACTGTGGGAGGTGAGGGATCCAGCCCTCAATTTATGATCCGAAGGTAATTTCTCGCTGTGGGAACCCCAGTGTTCCTAAATGGTACCCATTCACCCAAGCCTAAGCAGCTAGCTCCGCAGAGCCCAAAGCAGCTGAGACCTGGTCCTGGTGAGAACCCCAGTTGTGCTCTGGCTAACCTGTCTGCAGCACCCTGTGGAAACTGTGGTGCCCCTGGTTAGAGAACCCATGGAGAGAGAAGCCTCAAGTTCCTTGGGAATGTCCCCCTCCCCCATTCACAGGCAGGACCGGCATAGGCTTTACACAGCCCCCTAACATCCCCTTCGGACTGTGGAGAAAGATAAGTGGCCAATTCCTACTTGTCCTGTACCACCCAGAGCCGCAGTGCCCTGGACAGACAAGTGGAGTTTCATTCCACTGCACCAGGATCTTTCCCAACAAGTTTCTAGACAGATACCAAATACCAAAGTTAAGTCAGGATCAGATAAATAATCTAAACAGTCCCATTACACATAAAGAAGTAGAAGCAGTCATGAAAAGCCTCCCAAACAAAAAAACAAACAGAAGGAATACTACCCAATTCATTCTAGGAGGCTACCGTTGCACTAATTCCAAAACCAAACAAAGACCCAACAATAAAAGAAAACTTCAGACCAATTTCCCTTATGAAGCAAAAATATTCAATAAAATTCTCACAAACCGAATCCAAGAACACATCAAAATGATCATTCACCATGATCAAGTAGGCTTCATCCCAGGTATGTAGGGATGGTTCAATACCTGGAAATCAATGTAATCCACTACATAAACAAATTAAAAGAAAAAAAAAATACATGGTCATTTCATTAGATGCTAAAAAAACCATTTGACAAAATTCAACATCCCTTCATGATACGGATCTTGGAAAGAACCGTAATTCAAGGACCATACCTAAACATAGTAAAACAATATACAGCAAACCTCTAGCCAACATCAAACTAAATGGAGAAAACCTTAAAGCAATCCCATTAAAATCAGGGACTAAGCAAAACTGCCCTCTCTCCCCTTATCTACTCAATATAGTACTTGAAGTTCTAGCTAGAGCAATTAGACAACAAAAGGAAGTCAAAGGAACACAAATTGGAAAGGAAGAAAACAAAATATCACTATATGCAGATGATATGATCCTATACGTAAGTGACCCAAAAAACTCCACCAGAGAACTGCTACAGCTGATGAACACGTTCAGCAAAGTGGCTGGATATAAATTTAACTCAAGCAAATCAGTAGCCTTCCTATACTTGAAGGATAAACAGGCTGAGAAAGAAATTAGGAAAATGATACCCTTCACAATTGTCACAAACAATATAAAGTATCTTGGTGTGACTCTAACCAAACAAGTAAAAGATCTGTATGACAAGAACTTCAAGTCTCTGAAGAAAGAAATCTAAGAAGACCTCAGAAGATGGAAAGATCCCCATGCTCATGGATTCACGGGCTTAATACAGTAAAAATGGCCATACTACATAAAGCAATCTACAGATTCAATGCAATCCCCATCAAAATTCCAACTCAATTCTTCATAGACTTAGAAAGAGCAATTCTCAAATTCATTTGGAATAACAAAAAACCAAGGATAGCAAAAACTATTCTCAACATCAAAGAACTTCTGGGGGAATCAGCATCCCTGACCTCAAGCTGTACTACAGAGCAGTAGTGATAAAAAACTGCATGGTATTGGTACAGTGACAGGCAGGTAGATCAATGGAATATAATTGAAAACCAAGAAATTGACCCACACACTTGAAATTTGACAAAGGAGCTAAAATTATCCAGTGGGAAAAAAAACAGCATTTCCAAAAAATGATGCTGGTCAACTGGTAGTCTACATGTAGAAGAATATAAATTGGTCCATTCCTATCTCTTTGTACAAAGCACAAAGTGTTAGATGCCCATTGTAGGTGAATGCCAAGGAGGGAAGAAGGGAGTGGGTGGGTGGGTGGGTTAGGGAATACCCTCCCACCAGATACACTGAATCTAATAGAAGAAAAAGTGGGGAAAAGTCTAGAACACATGGGCACAGGGGAAAAATCTGGGCATAAATCCAGATACACTGAATCTAATAGAAGAGAAAGTGGGGAAAAGTCTAGAACACATGGGCACAGGGGAAAAGTTCCTATACAGAACTCCAATGGCTTATGCTCTATGATCAAGAATTGACAAATAGGACCTCATAAAATTGCAAACCTTTTGTAAGGCAAAGGACACTGTCAAGAGGACAAAACACCAATCAACAGATTGGGAAAAGATCTTTACCAATCCCATATCCAATAGAGGGCTAATATCCAACATATACAAAGAACTCAGGAAGTTAGACTCCAGAGAACCAAATAACCCTATCAAAAAATGGGGAGCAGAGCTAAACAGAGAATCCTCAACTGAGGAAACTCATAAAGCTGAGAAGCACTTAAAGAAATGTTCAATATCTTTATTCTTCAGGGAAATGCAAATCAAAACAACCCTGAGATTCCACCTCACACCAGTCAGAATGGCTAAGATCAAAAACTCAGGTGATAGCAGATGTTGGCCAGGATGTGGAGAAAGAGGAACACTCCTCCATTGCTGGTGGAATTGCAAGCTGGAACAATCACTCTGGTAATCAGTTTGGTGGACCCTCAGAAAAATGGACATACTACTACCTGAGAAACAAGCTGTTCCACTACCAGGCATATACCCTGAAGATGTTCCAACATATAACAAAGTCACATGCTACACTATGTTCATATTTATAATAGTCATATTTATAACAGCCAGAAGCTAGAAACAACTCAGATGTCCCTCAACAGAGGAATGGATGCAGAAAATGTGGTACATTTACACAATGGAATACTGCTCAGCTATTAAAAACAATGACTTCATGAATTTCACAGGCAAATGGATGGAACTTGGAAATATCCTATCAACTCAGTCACAAAACAATGAACACAGTATGTTCTCACTGTTAAGTGGTTATTAGCCCACAGGTTCAGAATACCCAAGATTCACTTCACAGCAACTTTTGGACTGAGAGTGAGGTCCCAGATGGAGGAGTTTGAGAAGGGACTTAAGGAGCTGAGGGGGTTTGCAGCCCCAGAAAGGCAGCAACAGTGTCAACTGGCCTGACCTCCCAGTGTTCCTGGAGACTGAACCACCAACCAAAGAATACACATGGATGGGCCCATGATTCAGGCCACATATGTGGCAGAGGAGGGCTTTGTTTGCCATCAGGGGCAGGAGATTCTTGAGCCTGAGGGTGTTAGATGCCCATTGTAGGTGAATGCCAAGGAGGGAAGAAGGGAGTGGGTGGGTGGGTGGGTTAGGGAATACCCTCATAGGGGCAAGGGGAGGAGGAGAGGATATGGAGTTTCCAAAGAGGAGACCTGAAAAGGAGGAAATATTTGAAATGTAAATAAAGTATCAAAAAATAAATAAAAAATAAAAGCTAATTAAAGTATTAAATAATATCAATATGCAAGTTAGCCATAAGAAATTTCCTTATAATGTCTGTTGGGGTCTGATGAAATAACATGAGTCTTTTTTGGATATTTATTCATCTACTGTTATTTTTTGGGTTAGTATACAAAGTTATAGGTTTCATAGATTTTTTTTTTTTTGAGACAGAGTTTCTCTGTGTAGCCCTGGCTGTCCTGGAACTCACTTTGTAGACCAGGCTGGCCTCGAACTCAGAAATCCACTTGCCTCTGCCTCCCTAGTGCTGGGATTAAAGGTGTGTGCCACCACTGCCTGGCCTCATAGAATTTTCTTACACACATGCTACACTGTTCTTATCATGCTCTTCCCCACTACTTTCTCTTTTCATCTCAGTCCCTTTAGCTGATCCCATTCCTTCTCCCAAATTGTCCTTCCTTCTGTTTTTTATGTCCCATACATTTCATTAGTAAGAGTCTTTAGAATGTGGAAGAGAGATGCAGAGCAATTAGTGTCATGCTGATAGAGTGATAGAATGATGTAAGTTTTCAAAGAGCAACAGCTTAACAGATGATGAGTAGGCAACTCAGAGCTAGAAGAACAAATTCTTCCCTCAGTGCTCACGAAAGACATACAGTCCTGAAGACTTCATAGGCTAGACATCCCTGTCTCAGATGTCAGACTTTTAGAGCACAAAGAGGGGCTCTGCATAAATTTAGCCAGAAACTTTTAATTTTCACAGCATGATGGATAAAGCATAGTATGAAATCTGGTCTAGTTTAATATGCCACATTTGTGGCTGTGTCAAGAAGTGCTGTGAAGTCTAGTATTCTAATGGAGAATATAAGCATAAAGTTTCTATCTTTATAGTTGTATGAGAATCTACAGTCACTTCAAAATAAGTTTAAATATGTTTGTATGTATAAATATGTATGCAGATATATCCTTTAATAAATTGGAAAAAACATAACTTTGCAATGTCATTAATATTCTGAGTTAAAATGCCTATTTTCATTGAAAATCATTTTAAGTACATTTCTTTAAATATAAACCACAGAATGAGATAATATTAACCTTTATATTGAATATTTTCCAGTAATCCTAATTCTAAATTTATAATAAGGTTATGGCTTGCTTACTAAAAAAGAAAAGAATACCATTGCTATATTCAGGACTTTACTTTACGGAAATGTACTATAATTTAATGTGAAACCTAGATAGGAAACAAACGGTCCATATTCAAAGCCAGTTTCAACCTTTACTAGCTGTCTGGTATAACCATATTCAAACTACTTAAGCCTTATTGACCTCAGCATTCTTTTCTTCAAATAGAAGATAATGATGGTGCTATAGTTTAGTTACTTCCAACCTAAAGGGTTTTTAGAAGGGTTGTGTCATAATGGATCTGACTTCTTCAGTGGATCAAACCATCTGTGTGCTGAGTTTGATGGATTATTGGGAAATGGCAGAGGAATAAAAGGCGGGACTTAGTTAACCAAGCCTTGGAAAATATCTTTTGTTTCTCACCTTCTTTTCTAGATTTGTTTTCCACTGTTATCCTTAACTACATGTCGCCATAATCAGGATGTTCTGTCTTGCCTCAGGTCCAAACTAATGGACTTAGCTGATCGGGAAATGAAGCATTTGTTAGCCTTTGTTCAGATCATTATTTAATAATTATGGTGTTGTATTTTGAATGTATATGGAAGAGGATGAAAATTTCCATACACAGTCTCAAGATTTTTCAGTCACAAGTTCAGATACATCACTTATTATTTCTACTAAGAAAGGTTTTTTGAAGTGGTACCACAAGATCTTTATCATAATTGTTTTCTGTTGCTTGAGAGGGTCAGAAGATTTAAAGCATTTGAAAGGTACTTCTGATTTAACAGCAAGTGATTAGGTAGAAATGTGCTAGTTCCGAAGAGATAATAGAATTATCTATGTTTATTTTTCTGACAGTTCAGAATGTATCTGGTTAATTCATAAGGCTTGTCTTCAGGTGAAATGCAGCTTCTTTAGAGTTCAAGCAAAGCCCAGTTCCTATGCAAAGAGGAAAATTGTACTTTGTCTTCAGAGAAAATAAGGACACCTGAAATACCCAACTTTCTGGATTCAAAATCATTTTAGGGAATAAAAGATATCCACATAACTTTAATTCTAATTGACATGGCTATAAATTAGTCTTAAGTCTTTTAAAAGATGTGAATTGAAATCACTAAGGTTTCCCTTGAGAAAGAAAAAAAAAAAAAACACATGAACAGTAATTTGATTTCTAGCCTCTCTTCATTATTTCATTGTGTCATCAATGCTATTGTATTTTCAGAGTAATATTGTTTTCTGAAATAAGGTGTCAGATAATCCAGGAAATAAATATCAAAGTGAAATTCCTTCATATCACTCTCCTTTACTCAATGATCTTGTTAGAAGAAAATAAATCCCGATAAGATGAAGGCAAAATGAGCATCCAAATGGCATTGACGATTCTAATCTATGACATTGTTGGATACTTCATTATGATAAACACATGAATAGCTTTGCATATTGGGCCTTCTCATACCAATAAATATGGACGATTCCCCTGAAAATAGTTGTGAGTTATGGTAATAAAAGAATAACAGTAAACATGAAACTCAATATGGTCAACATACTCTTTTAAAATATCATCCCTGGGATTGATATATAGCTCAGCAACTTAGATCAATTGCTGTTTTTGCAGGGGTCCTAGCTTTGGTTTCTAGAACCAACATGGCAACTTACAGTTGTCAGCTATTCCAGTTAAAATTATCCAACACCCTCTTCTGGCTTCCTTTCACACCAGACACACATAGAATGTATACATACATGTAAGCAAAACACATACACATGAAATAAATGTTAACAAATCAATCATGGGGGCATGTCTCTGTGTGTGTGTGTGTGTGTGTGTGTGTGTGTATGTGTGTGTGTGTATTATTTTCATCTGTCTTTAGGAAAAGTACTATTAGTTCATTTATTTTGTAGCGAAGCAGGGAGAGGAGAGACAAAAAATAAATAAGTAAATGGTAGTTTTACAAATTTGAAGATACACTGCTACATTTTGTGATAAGCATGGTACGTAAGAAGAAATACCAAAAATGATATATGTACTATTTTACAAGACATGGTTTTGGAGAAAGTTTTCCCTGCTGACAAGTATTGTATCACAAATATGAAAAGAATACAAAAAGAGCTAAAAAGAACAGAGATAACTTCCTCACTGGTGCAAGGAAGCAATGACAAGATAGAAGTCCAAGTGGTAGAGGGCAAATACCAAAACAGTCAGAGCATATGGGAGGAATGACAAAATATGTCAATTAACCTCTGGGGATGATAGATACATGACTAAAACCCTTTAATAAAACTGTCTTGGGTAACAATGTGGTGAGAAAAGAATATACAGTACTGAGATGAATAAGAAGGAAGCATGGTTTTAAGGGGGGATCTAAGGACACTTGATACAAGGCTAAGAGGTTAAAAGTATTTGCTGTTCTACCAGAAGGTCTGGAATCAGTTCTCAGAACTTAAATGAGATGATGCACAGCTACATGTAACTAGACTTTTAGAGGACTTTGCCCAATTCTGACCTCTGCAGACATGAGGCAGGCATATGGCAGATAACCAGATATTCAGGTACACATACATATAAATTAATAAATGTATAAACAGATAAATAAGTAAATAGATAAAGAAAGGAAGAAAGTATGGATAATTGATGTCAGAAATTGTGTTAATTTCGTTAGAGGTGATACCAGTGGAGGTGAGAAAGTGAAAAGTTTGTATTATCTCTAGATTTTAAAGATTATGAATGAGATATGTCAAAGGGAGAGAGAGACAGAGAGACAGTCAGAGAGAGAATTTTAATACAAATGAGTGTGCCACTATGAGATGCTGAATAATCAACATGAAATCAAGCTCATACACCTGTCTCAAAAACACTCAGATAAATGTATACATAACTGAAAATATAAAACGGAAAGAATAATGAGTCTGGAGTTGCACCTTAGGAAACTATCAATATAAAGAAGCTATAGGATAATGTCATGTAAGAAGCAAATACTGACAGTAAAATAATAAGCTGTGTTGTGGCTGATCTTTTGTTTAAATGCAATTAATTGTAGCAGATCATTATTTTAAGAGTTTAGGTTCCAGACATTCTAGCAGCAGGATCCCTAATTGGTGTATTAGAATGCAACTATAAAGAACTTTCTTTCATTCCATAAAGAAAGTTGAGTCATGCACACACCTTAAATGAAGAGAGTAATGGTAACATTGTTACAAATAGGTACCTGTTCCTCACTGAAGAAAAGAGTGGTTGAAAAATACTACATGCTAGATATCTGAGGAAGAGGGGGACCTAAATGGGCAGGTTTGTTTCTGTTGAATTAGGATAGTAATAATTCAAAGATATAGATTAGAAAACCTATTTTTCTCAAGATATTCATGGTGCTGAATTCTAGGAAAGGACTTATAAACTAGACAATACATGTCTGGACCCATTTGTTTAGGATGTAATATTATACTAAATTCAATTATAATTTTAAAAAGGCTGTAAAACTTACATCACTGATTTCAGTTAAGAGTGAGAAACTTTGATTTCTACCTTTCAGAGATTTTATGTATACTGATTCTCATTTGTCAAAGGACTGATTGTAGTTCAACTGCTGTGGTCTCATGTTTAGTCTTTGGGATTGTGATATAAGAAGAGCTCTTCTAACCTCCACATGAGTAGTCACATGCTCACGCAGGAGCACAGACATCAACCTATACACATACACACAGAAACATGCACACCACGCATGCACACACACACACATATTAAATATATATATATATATATATATATATATATATATGTTAGAGAAGAGATAGATATATATATATATGCTAATAAATTTTATAAGAACTAACTACCTTGCCAGATTATGTGTCAGGGGTCAAATATCTGCTAGGATGGAAAATGAATACTGAAAGATAAAAAAAAAGAATAAAATTATATAGAAAATAATAATAATAAACTTACTGAACTCTGTTGAATTTGACTATGATATTACATCTTGATTTTGTCAAGGAATTGAAAGCAAAAGAAAAAGACAGAAGAAAGAAGAATATTTTCAGTATATGAAATTTTCCTGCAGTGTTGTCTTGGCTATTTCGCATGTATCCTGGCATATAAAAACAGGAAGCCTGGCATGAAACATGTCTATCTGATTCTACCAAACAAAAGCAATAACACTTTGTTACTAACATGTTTTCTGAACTGAGTTACCTCTTTTATTCTAAAGCTAGATAATCATAATTTCATTTCTCTCAAACTGATCATCTCTGTGTGGTTTGGGATCACCATAGTGCTGTACACTTTTGAAAATGAAATTGAAAATTAATTTTCAACATTTATTTTGCATTCTTTACCCTACATGAAGAATCTGGGGATACTATTGAAGCAGTTGAGTTCTACTAGGCAATGTAGTAGCTTCTCAGTGAAGGAATTTTCTGGTTTTATCAGCCTTTATCATTTTAAACTAGTCTGTACAAGTCACTAAAGAAGGAGCTGAAAAGCTGGTTTTTGGTCTAACACTAATATGACCATATCCTGGGTGGATTTGGTAAACTGGGATAAAAATAACAACTATGTCTTGGGTACAGAGCTAAGAGTAGAAAACAACTACAATGATCTCACCACATAACCTAGTTCAGATGTGAACTGGAATAAGAAAATATTGTATATTTTACAATCATATTTTTAAATAACTCATGCGATCATTACACTTTGGCACATAGCACCTGGAGAAAGAGAATATGTACTTGGAACATAGCACAGTGTGGGAATGGTTTTTGGGGGTTTCTAGTCTCATGGCTGGCCCTGTTACTTTTGTTACCTATATCTTTGAATTTTCAACAGAGGTGGCTAAAGTGAGGTACTTCAGAGTCTGTGCATTATGTGGAAAATGAAATTTCTGGCCTCTGATAGTTTCACAGTATTCTATGGGTCACTCTTTGTGCATGTGGGGTGGGGGGTGGATTTGAGAGCACTGTGCTTCCCTCCCCTGTAGATTACACAGATTCCAGGAAGGACTCACTATGGGAATATTGCTTTGAACATGCTTGTTTCTAGCTCTTTCATTGAATCAATAAGCTATGTAATTGTTTCTGATAGGCACAGTGATTAGAAAGAGAAACAGAAGTACCCTAATAGGAGTTAAACTCTGTAGTCTCTAAAGTGAACACATTAGATCATCTCTTCACAGTTTACAGATTAATGCATCAAGAGACAACTCTTCCACACATTTTTTGAACAAATTAAACAGCTAGTACAAACAGCACATAAACTTCATTTGCAGCTTTGGTAATCAAATCTGAACTTCTTCTCATAAGTGTTTTTCAGCTTATGTAAGTCCATACTCAAGGACCTCTTTATAAGCTGATAAAAAATAAATAAATAAACATTTTCCACTATATCTTTTTGTTTCAGCATTTCCAAAGCATTTTATTGTATTAGTCTCACAAAACTGAGGTAATGAGAAATGTGCTTAATGAGATTAGTATTTGTCTTATTTTAAAGCAATATTTAAAGAATATAATTTTTCATAGCTTGAATAATTTCAATTTTATAAGAAAGTTGCACAGACAGTATTACACAAGCCTTTAACCAACTAGTGCCTCTTTTCATTAAGTTTTTAAAAATTCTTCTATTTATTCATTTTTTGGTGAGGGGAAGTATCAAGTTAAGGTTTTGCTCTTGCTTTTATCCTAAACCTCACTGTGTCCACTGCTAAGTTGCATTCACACTTCTATTCTTACATCTCCTCTTTTAAGTTAATTTCAACCTTTCAGATAATCTAATCATAATCTAAAAACTTATGGTGTTTTCAATCTAATTATTTAATATAGATTAATAAAGTGATTAATATAATCGACAGCAGAATTGAGGAATCTACTTGATTCTTCAAAACTAGTAACATTGGAAGTGAGGTCTGAAGATTTTGCTAGCTACATAGTCACCATTAGTGGAATCATCAGATGATACTCTTGATCAAAAATTAGCTTTTGGAGTCTACAGTCAACTACCTTGACCAGATGTCTGAATAATAATTCTTTGTTTTAGAAGTACTCTGAGAATTAAAAAAAAAATATCAAACATTTTAATAGACTATAACAAATTTAAGTTGTTTTTAAAATAAGATAAAAAGGATTATTCATTTCAGTAATAATCTACTGGGGTCAAGCAGTGTTACTAAAACTTAATAGAGCTGTAAAATAGCATCAGTCAGGGTTTAAAAGATAAACTGTATGTAGTTCATTAATCTTATTTTTGGACAAAGTATGTGTTATTACATGTGACAATAATTCAAAAGCAACTTCATTCAATAAAAGTATACATTCATAATTAAGGAAATAATGCATGTTTAAGGTACAATTTTAGAAAACAAAGAAGCATATAATGGCTGGATTATATATTAAGATGCTAAATTGTGCTTGTTCTTGAAATATTTTCTAACCTGGACTCCAAAAGAACATTCAGAGCTCTTTGCTCTCCATACTTCAGACAATGGAGCACCAACCAGGCATCATACTCCAGCTGATACAAGACCCCCAACACATATACAGCAGAGGACTGCCAGGTCTGGGTTCAGTGAGTGAAGATGAACATAACCCTCAAGAAACTGTAGGCCCCAGGGAGTTTAGAGGTCTGGTTGAGTGGGGGGGTGGAAGGTGGGAACATCTTTGTGGAGACAAGGGACTGGGAGGATGTATGGGATGAGGAACAGTTGGATGGTGGACTGACCAGGAGGCAAATAAAATCTAGAGTAAAAAATAAATAAATAAACAAACAAACAAATAAACAAACAGACTGGAGGAAGGAGCCTTCTGGTTTCCATCTGTGGTGGGAAACCTCTGCCTAGGCCACCAGGGATCCATAGCCAAATAGCCCTGGGAGAAAGCTAACCTCCCAGGAGTGTGGCAAAGCCCTTGAGAGGAGATAAGAGGACTAACACTGTTCAGCAGGACTTGCCCTGAATCTTTGGGACTCAGGAACTGAGGAATAGCCTGTAGGAAGGAGCCTTCTGGTTTCCATCTATGGCAGGAGACCTCTGCCTGGGCCACCAGGGCTCCATACCCAAATAGTTCTGGGAGAAAGATAGCCTACCAGGAGTATGGGCAAGCCTGTCTGCTCAGAAGGACCCACCTGGAATACCCAGGACACAGAGACTGAGAGGTGGGCTTCTGGTTTCTTTCAGTGGCCGAAGAAAGGATCCTGAGACCCTGACCTCAAGAGCAATAGTGATAAAAACTGCATGGTATTGGTACAGTGACAGGCAGGTAGATCAATGCAATAGAATTGAAGACCCAGAAATGAACCCACATACTTACAATCACTTAATCTTTGACAAAGGATCTAAAACCATTCAGTGGAAAAAAGACAGCATCTTCAACAAATGGTGCTGATTCAACTGGTGATCTACATGTAGAAGAATTCAAATTGATCCATTCCTATTTCCCAGTACAAAGCTCAAGTCCAAGTGAATCAAGGACCTCTGCATAAAACCAGATGCACTAAATCTAATATAAGGGAAAGTGGGGAAAAGTCTCAAACACATGGGCACATGGGAAATGTTCCTGAACAGAACACCAATGGCTTATGCTCTAAGATCAAGAATCAACAAATGGGACCTCATGAAATTACAAAGCTTCTGTAAGGCAAAGGACACTTTAAATAGGACAAAATGACAACCAAAAGATTGGGAAAAGATCTTTACCAATCCTACATCCGATAGAGGGCTAATATCCAATATATACAAACAATTCAAGAATTTAGACTCCAGAGATTGAAATAACCCTATCAAAAAATGGGGAACAGACCTAGATAGAGAATTCTCAACTGAGGAAACTCGAATGGCTGAGAAGCACCTAAAGAAATGTTCAACATCCTTATTCATCAGGGAAATGCAAATCAAAACAATCCTGAGATTCCACCTCACACCAGTCTGAATGGCTAAGGTCAAAAACTCAGGTGACAGCAGATGTTGGTGAGGATGTGGAGAAAGAGAAACACTCCTCCATTGCTGGTGAATGCAAGCTGATACAACCTCTCTGGAAATCAGTTTGGCAGACCCTCAGAAAAATGAACATAATATTACCTGAGGACCCAGCTATACCACTCTTGGGCATATACCTAGAAGATGCTGCAACATGTAATAAAGATGCATGCTCCACAATATTCATTGCAGCCATATTTATAACAGCCAGAAACTGGAAACAACCCAGATGTCTCTCAATAGAACAATGGATACAGAAAATGTGGTACATTTACACAATGGTATACTACTCAGCTATTAAAAACAATGACTTCGTAAAATTCGCAGGCAAATGAATAGAACTTGAAAATATCATCCTGAGTCAGGTAACTCAGTCATAAAAGAATGAACACAGTATGCACTCACTGATAAGTGGCTATTAGCCCAAAAGTTCAGAGTACCCAAGGGTCACTTCACAGCAACCATTGGGCTGAACATGAGGTCCCAGATGTAAGACTTGGAGAAGGGACTGAAAGAGCTGAAGGAGTTTGAAGCCCCATGGAGGGAGCAACAGTGTCCACTGCCTTACCTCCCAATGCTCCCGGAGACTGGATCACCAACAGAATACACATGGAGGGACACATGGTGTTGGCCACATATGTGGCAGAGGAGTGTCTTGTTAGCCATCAGTGGAGGAGAAGCCCTTGGGCCTGAGGGTGTTAGATGCCCTAGTATAGGAGGATGCCAAGGAGAGAAGACAAGAATAGATGGGTGGGTAGGTGGGGGAATGCCCCCATAGAGGTGTGGGAGGGGGGAGGGAATAGGGAGGTTTCAAAAGGGAGATCTGGAAAGGGGGAAATATTTGAAATGTAAATAAAGTATCAAAAAACAAAAAGTAGGAAAAAACAAAGTAAAAGAAAAGAATTTAGAAAGCTGCAAACAGAAGTTATTAGTGGACAATTTCTTTTCCTGGATTTCTCAGTGGGAAAGTTTGAGCTCCTGAAGCAAGAAGTTACTCTCTTTTCTATTATTTATTCTTTAATATTTTGGGGCCTCTCTTTGAGCTGTATCCCAATTTGGGCCTATCACTGGACTTCCTTGTGTGAATGTCTCAATGGCACATGGCAGGAAGAAGAAAGCAATCACAAGAGGGGGGAGAGAGGAAGTGATTTGGGTGAGAAAGGGAAAAAGGAGAGTAAATGGAGAACTTAATCAGGTACTGCATAGGGGAAACAGGACTGAAGCCCTAAGGACTTGCAGAAAGAATGAAAATGGGCAACCTTGAAAGTTAGGAGGTGGGGGGACCCTTTATTATATACCAGAGACCTGGGAGGTGAGAGACTCTCAGGACTCAAATGGAGGGAGGGACCTTAGATGAAATTTCCTACATTGGGGAGGGGTAACTTGTAGAATCCACCTCCAGTAGAAAGACCAGGCATCAAGTGGAAGGATAGGGTTGCCATCCCACAGTCAAAAACTCGGACCCATAATTGTTCCTGTCTGAAAGAACTGCAGGGACAAAAATGGAGAAGTAACTCTTGAGAAACAAAATGAGTGTTTTTGAGAAGACTCTAAAACTAAGAAAGGTCATTGAGGGCAAGGTTCAAGGTCAGAAAGGATTCGGGCACATAGCTCAAGTATTTCCAGTGCCATTAGAAGAGGTACTGGCTCAGGGCTGGCAAAGGTAAGTGGGAAGCTCTGTGACTCAAAAATATTGGGAAGCCAGGGCTATGGAATTTGCTTAATCAGTAAAGTGCTTTATCACCCAAAGATGAGGACCTGAGTTTAATCCATAGAGTCATGTAAAAATCTGAGTGTTAATCCAGGCAAGATAAGCCCATTGGTTCAATGGTGACAGATGTATTATAGGAGTAGTTAACCACATACTTTTGGGCTTTGGTGTTCCCTCAACAGCTAGGGATTCACAGCTGGTATACTAAAGCTATTCAAAATTCTGTGGCTAGAGAAGGTATTGGCTCTAATATTGAGGCTACCACAGCTGTTTTGTTAAATAGAAACAATATGGCTATCAATGTGGCTTCCAAATAATTACATTTATGCCCATAGAACAGTGTTATTACCATCTTTATTCAGAAGCACTTTTTGCAGTGGTCCCTGAAGAGATTAATAAATGGGCAAAACACAGAAATAAAGTGATTGTTGGATGCCCAGTCATAAATTATACAACTACATCACTGCCACTTTCAAAGTTCAGGAAATTTCATCCAAGGAGAGGAAAGAATGGAGGAACCATAGTAAGGTGGCAACGAAATATGTACTACTGATTTCATGGACATGGCATAGGTGTTGTACTCTTGAACTCATACAGCTGTGATTGTTTGTATCAGACCTTTACAAATTTGTACCTGGCCACATTGTGTTATGGAAAGGAGTCGGTCTCATGAAGCACTACCCTCCTAAGAATTCATATGAATTTAAGAGATGAAGCGATAGACATTTTAGCAGTAGTGTGCCAACTGGCAAAATGCCTATGTTTCTGTAAACAAACCTATGGAAACTCATTGAGTCAAACACCAAACAGACATAAGTCATGAAAGCAAGAGAGACTTAGTTGGGGAAAGGAAAGAGATTGACTGTAAAGGGAACATGAGAGAACAACAGAGTAAGTACATCATAAGAATGTAATAATTAGACATATTATCATAACTAACTAATACTAATTTATTTTTAAAAACAGGTGTGATGATATGTGCTTGTAGTCCCAGCACTGGGAAGGGAGAAAAAGGAGCATCCCTATATCTCAGTAGCTAACCAGTAAGGCCAAGTCAGGGCACATAAGATTGAATCAGAAAATCCATCTAAAAATAAGGTGGAAAGTAATGTAGAAAGATACCTGACATTGACCTCTGCCCTCTTCACTCGGGAAGATGTATGCACATACATAAGCATACACATATACCCTGACATCAACCTCGTTTTCCTCACACACGTGCATACTCATAACCAGGCACTATATTTATATGTGTGTGTGTGTGTGTGTGTGTGTGTGTGTATGTGTGTGTGTGCACTCGTGCACGCGCGTGCTCACATGTGTGTGTGTGTGTGTGTGTGTACATATACCCTAATATCAACTAATGTCTTCCACACACACTCTGATGTCAACCTTTGGCCTCCACAGTCATGCATGTATATCCACACACATAATCATGTTCGTAAACACATATACATAGAAAAAGTATTCTGACACATTGAGAAAGCACAGGGAAGAGAGTTGCACGACTTCAACAAAAAACTATGTGGTGACCATCCATCTAAAAGAACACAAAAGATCGCCCAACTTTCCTATTTTTGTACTTCAGATTCTTCAAAAGTTTTTCTACTAGTTTATAATAATAACTGTGTAGAATATATCAGAAAGAATGGTGTTTGAATTCCATTTATTTGAACTAAGGAATAAAATTTGATAACACTCGTTTATTTGTATGTGTATAATAAAACTCATATTCTGTAATATCTAAGCAATATCAATTCCCAAAATTCATGAATCTTATCTTCTAAAGCTAAAATCAAGGCTAGGAATTGAATGTGATAGAGATAAACTCTAGAGATAGAGAGATAGCACAGTTGTAAAACACCTTGCAAGGAAGACCTTATTTCAATTCATGCATTCACATAAAAAAACAGGCACAGTGGCCAATGCTTGTAGCTCCAGAGCTGGTCAGGCAGATACTGGCAAGTCTGGGGCCATGTCACTGTTTTAAAAGTGGAATTCTCGCTGATTCATTCCACAAAACTGAATGTCAAGGATTTCCTCATTTTTCCATTGGAAAAATTAGTTTCATCTTGTCACTTGTAACTTGGATTAAACTGTTTTTCATCCTCCTTAAAGCACTATTATTTAAAACGTGTGAGCACACACACAAATTATATTGCACTGACTATTTATACTATATGTAGTGGTATATGTGAGTATAAATATATGCATGCAATAACAAAGATAAAAAGACATTTATGAATTTGGAGTGTGTAAGCAAGTGTGTTGGAGGGCTTGAAAATGGAAAAATAGTAAGAAGTGTTATAATTACATTATAATCTCATACAATAAATAAAATCATGAAGATTAAATAAATAAAATATGTGAACAGTTTTAAAATGAAAATGGAACAAAATCACAACACTCCCTCTAGTGTCCACAGTTCCCTCTGCTGGGAAAAATAAAAGCTAAATATGCAGAGATGGGAAAACAGACAGTTTGCCAAACCATGTCTTGGATCTGCTGGTACTATGTGCTATGTGCATGGGGCCTCTCTCTGACTGACCAAGAGACTTTTTATTGCCTAACAAGGTTACCAAAGGCCAAGCTTCACTCTAAGAAATGACTATCCTTCTCTTGGCGCATCTTGAAAATCTGGTGTCCATCCAAAGAGGAATATCAGTGGACGAGATTTTGGTTGCCAGATAGCAGACAGGTTATTCAATGAACCACAGATAACTGCATGTTTCAATTATAAAATGAACTCAGAAGGTTAAAACACCACCAAAACTACAACCTCCTGAATTACGAGAACAAAACTTCCCTTTGTTCTTTTCCTGGTTTATGTTTTGGTGGGTATATTTTCAAAGTAATACTAAAGGCAGATTAGAAGGAGAGAGAGGAAAAAGAAGAGATCAAAGAGAAGGGAAGATTAGAAGGAGGAGAAAAGAAGGGAGGAGGAGGAAAACTCCAATTTAGAGATGCTTGCTTAAAGCACCTGTGTTGGTATGATTTCTATATATTCAGTAGGAGAGGGCACAAGGCAGAAAATTTAATAACAGTCATCCAAGGGTAAGTCTACGCACACATGTTTTCCTTGATACAAATTCCAACAGAGGTTTTCCTAGCAGCTAAGAGTGAATCTATGCTGTGTGGAGAGGGAGACATGTAGAGTGAGGACTGTCTCCCACTAGCCTCCGACAGGATATTTTTCTGGCTATGAATATTTTTGGTTCCTGAACTGAGTCATCTTGGTGATGTTTCCTGTGGTTGTCCTTTTGCTTTCCTGTAATGAAATGTTCATTTTCAAATCTTGAGGCTTGTGGTACCATTAGGACAAATTATGCTAGATATGGAGCAGCTTCTTAGGTCAGTTAGTTCCTTGAATTTGCACTCTTGATTGCTTTTTGAATAGCATATATTGAAAGCTGGTTATTTATAAATAAGTGAAAATATTTCATGTCTGATATTTATCTGGAAGTGCTTAAAAAGTCATTAATCAACAATTCTAAAAAGTCTCCACTGTACAGGAGTATATATTTGTGCTATTATTTATTTAGCAATAATCTTATGGTGAACACTCAGCAGAACATGAAAGCAAATAAAAACTATTCATCTCATAGACAGAGAATCAAGATCAATTGCTGCAATATATGCAGTGTAAATAAGACTTGTTTAAAATAATTAAAACCAAGAAACCTCTTCTGTTCAGTGAATGGTAACCATATATCAGAAAAGTTAGCACCATAAGCATGAATTAATATTATCAGTGACCATTTAAATATTCTTAGTAAACCTGGGCATTTGACAGGTCTTCTAAGTAGTCTGTCTTCCTAAACTTTTTCTTAATTGAGATATTCCATTGCTGGTGGGACTGCAAACTGGAACATCCACTCTGGAAATCAATCAGGGGGTTCCTCAGAGAGTGTTAGATCCCCCAGTATAGGAGAATGACAAGGAGGAAAGACAAGAGTGGGTGGGTGGGTGGGAGGGTGGGTTGGAGAATATCCACATAGTGGCAGGGGGAGGGCAGAGGGAATGGAGAGGTTCCAAAGGGGAGATCTGAAAAGGGGGAAACATTTGAAATGTAAATAAAATATGAAAATAAATTTAAAAAAAAAAGAAAGAAAGAAAGAAGAGATAAACCCTTTCTACCCCAAGTTGCTTTTGTTCATGGTGTTTTCATTACAGGAATAGAAACCAGAAGACCCCATCTGACTTTGACTTCACTGACGTATTATTTTTGGTATCCTGTATGTTACTGGATGGCTTCTATGTGGGGGTAGTGTGTGCTTCTCTTATTTACTGGGGTATGTGCCTTTCTGAGTCCTCTGTTTTCAGTCAAGGGCCCTTCAAGCCATGTATTCCTTTAACTCACTTGCTTTTGTGGTTTATAAACTTGATGTTATCTTTTACCTAAATCTTGTTTGTGTTTAAACATATTAAGATAAAGTCATTAATTATTTTATTGTTTGGGGTGCAGGTTATGACTTAGTTATGTTTCTATTGCTGTGATAAAATACCACTAATAAAACAACTTACAAAAGAGAAAAAAAAATTTGAAATAGATCTACCTGAAGACTCAACTACCCAAAAGATACCCCACCATGCCATAGGGGCACATGTTCCATTATGTTCATAGCAGACTTATTTGTGATAGCCAGAAGCTAGAAACAACCCAGATGTCCCACAACAGAAGAATGGATACAGAAAATGTAGTTCATTTACACAATGGAATACTACACAGCTATTAAAAATGAGGACATTCTGAGGTCAGCAGGAAAATGGATGAAAGTAGAAAATATTATCCTGAGTGAGGTAACTCAAACCCAAAAGGACATACATGGTATGTATTCACTAATAAGTGGATATTAGCCCCCAAAGTACAGAATACCCAGGATACAATCCATAGAACTCAAGAAGGATAACAAGATGAAGGGCCTAAGTTAGGATGCCTCAGTTCCACTTGGGAGAGAGAAGAAAGCAATCACAGAATGGTGGGAGAGAGGACGGACTTCAATGGGAGAGGGGATACGGAGTGGAAGAGGGGAACATGATCAGATATTGGGTGGGTGGAATAGGATTGAAGCCCTGAGGGCCAGCACAGAGAGTGGGGGTAGGGAGCCTCAGGAGGTGGGAAGTGGGGGACCCTCTGGAATGTGCCATAGACCTGGGAGGTCAGAGACTTTCAGGACTCAGGGGGAGGGACCTTGGATGAAGTGCCCGACAGTGGAGAGATGGAACTTGAAGATTCCACCTCCAGTGGAAAGACATTGGAAAGACCAAGGAGAGGGATGGGTCTGCCATCCCAAGGTCAAGAAATCTGACTTAGAATTGTTCTTGTTTGAGAAAACTTTAGGAAGAAAAATGAAGAAGAGTCTGCGGAAAAGTAAGTTCAGTGTCAGGCCCAAATTGGAATCCAGACCAAGGGAAGGCCACAAGGCCTGACATTATTACTGATGCTACAATGAGCTTACAAACAGGGGCATATCATGACCGCACTTCCAAAAGCCGAACAAACAACAGAGAGAATCAGATGCAGATATTTACACCCAACCAATAGACAGAAGCTGGTGACCCCTGTGGTTGAATTAGGAAAAAGCTAGAAGAAGCTGAAGAGGAGGGTGACCCTATAGGAAGACCAGTAGTCTTGGCTGACTTAGCCTCCTGGAGATCTCTCAGCCACTGGGCCATCAGCCAGGCAGCATGCACCAGCTGATATGAGACCCCCAACACATATACAGCAGAAGACTGCTGATCTGGACTCAGTCAGAGGAGATGCACCTAACCCTTGAAAGACTTGGGGCCCTGGGGAGTGGAAAGGTCTGGTGCTGTGGAGGTGGGGGAGGGGACATCCTTTTGGAGTAGGAGGAGGTGTGACATGTGGAACTGTCAGAGTGTGGACTGGAGGGGGATAAAGTCTGGACTATAAAAGAGAATAAATAAAAACATAAAATAGATAAAAAGATAAAAAATAAAATAAAATATTTTCTTCTTGAAAGAGAAAGTCAGTGTGCTCCTGAAGCTATTTGTGTCTTGCCCCACTCCTAAAACTCTCCAAACAATGCAAGCCCACATGAATAATACCCATTATAGAATAAATGAACTAAGAGACACACAGGGAAACTAAGGTAATTTTTCAAGAGGTAATTTTACCATTCCAACTCCAATGTAAGAACTGGGAGAAGGGGAGGGAAGGGAAACTGCAGTTGGGATATATTGTGTGGGAGAATTTAAAAGAAGGAGGAGGAGGTGTAGTGAGGTACAAGAGATGAGAGCACTGTAAGATGAGAGACTTGTAATACAGGTACAATGATATTAGCTACATATGGGAATGCTAAAACTGATTGATTTTGCTTTGTTCCTCTGTAATTCAGACCAATATACATATTGGCTTTAAAGTACTTTAATAATGCTTAAGTAGTACTGCCTTTATGCCTGAAAGACTAAATGGGATGTGAAAAATTTCCCTGCATGCAAAGGGAGCATGTCCATTGTATTCATGTCCTCAGCCATTGAAAACTGACAGTCTGCCAAGTGTCTAACTCTACAGAGACTATCTTCATTCTCAGAAAGGATTGAGCTTTAGCAAACAGGAAAGAAATAAAACGAATGTCTGAAAATTGCCACATTTTAACAAAATAATGATTTTCAAGTGCCCAATCATCTGAGGACTAACTTTAGGCAAAACCATTTCACAGTGGGCTGGAGGAAAGCTTAGTGGAAGAGAACTTGTGAGACCTGGGTAATGAGTAAACTAATCAATCAAATTTCTCCCCCATGAAAATGTCAGTATATAGGGAAACATGACACTGTCCTGGAATGAAGTGCTATTTATCCCACCTCTGCACACTTGCCGTGTGACTATCACTTGCCTATGCAATCAAAAATTGAGAAACAAGGAAAGTACAGTATTGCTGATGTGTAAATTTTTGCACTGAAGTTTTTCTTGATAATGTTTACAAACCATTCTCTGCATCTTCTTGTTAAATCTACTCTCTAGCTGTCACAGCCCCAATTTTGGTTTCTATATGTTAATTTATTGTAAACTGAGGGGGCATCAGGTAAATGTGCAGAAAAAAATAGCATTATTTGAAGATTACATAATAAATACATGGAAAAAACACCTGATATTCCATAAACAATGCAACCATACGTGTCCATAAAACAGAAATGACAAAAATAAATGTCATGTGCTTTTATTGAAGCACAACAAGCTCTTAGCCTTGGCCACTCTGTGTTAAACTAAATGTAATACTTTTATACACAGAAAAGGAGAGGGTAACATGACAGGTAAGGTGAAAAAAATATCACCACTGTTCTTTTCAGGCTCAAGCATATTAAGATTTGTTTTCTAAAGAAATGTGAGAATGGTAGTTTAAAATATCAAACTGTTTGAAATAATGTGAGATAGAATAGTAAAAGAAAGGTGTACTAAAAGGTACATTAATAAAAATAAAAGAACAACAGCCAGCAGAGGTAAGCAGTGTTCTGTCTCCCATCTTGAAGAGGCTTGCAAGGGCCCAAGGAATGTTGAGTATAGATCCCTCCCTGACAAATTCCCTGCCCCCTGTGTCAACCTGGGGCATTGCCAGCAAAACCGAGCTGCACACTATCCCATGACCTCCATCTTATGACCTATGACCCTGTATACCTTCCCAAGTAGGCCTGTGGGCCCCGGAAACATTCAAGTCCACCTGGGACACAGGCAGCAGACACAGGGACATAAGCAGTGTGTAATTCTCTCAACTCTATAGTCAGGAACAACCAGATAGCTAAAGGCCTGAATAAGAACACAAGAGCCAGAGGAATATAATACCACTGGAGCCCAGCTATCCTAGTACAGTAAGCTCTGAATATACTAACATATGGAAAGCCCAAGAAGAGGACCTTAAATCCAATCTTATAAAGATGACAGAAGCCTTTGAAGAGGAAATGTATAAATATCTTGAAGAAATACAGAAAAATACAATCAAACAGATGAAGGAAATGAATAAAACTATTCAATATCTGAAAATGGAAGTAGAAACAATACAAAAAGAAAAAAAAACCAACTAAGTGAATCCTAGAGATGGCAAACATAAGAAAGAGAACAGGACCTACAAATACAAGCAAAACCAACAGAATACAAGAGATGGGAGAGAGAATTTCAGGCATAGACTATACAGTTGAAATTGATACGTTAGTCAAAGAATTATTAAATCTAATTAGTTCCTTACACCCCACCCCAAATCTAAGAAGTCTGAGACAATAAGAAAGGATCAAACATAAGAATAATGGGAATATAAGAAAGAAACGACTTCCGGATATAAGGTAGAGAAAATATTTTCAACAAAATGGTAGAAGAAAATTTTCCCAAACTTAAGAAATGACTATAAATAAAGAAGCTTACAGAACTTTAAATAGATTGGAAGAGAAAAGAAAATCCTCCTGGCATATAATGATCCAAACACTAAATGGATAGAACAAAGAATATTAAAAAGTTTAAGGAAAAAGAACCAAGTAACATATGAAGGTATACCTATCAGAATTACACTTATCTTCTGATTACTATACCCAGCAAAATTTTCAATCACCATGGATGAAGAAATCAGGATATTTCAAAACAAAACCAAATTTAAATAATATATATTCAAAAAGCCAGGCCTACAAAAGATCATACTAGGAAACAACCAATCGAAGGAGGCTAACTATACCCAAGAAAACACAGGAAATAAATAACCTCATACCAGTAAACCAAAGAAAGACAGAGACAGAGAGAGAGAGAGAGAGAGAGAGAGAGAGAGAGAGAGAGAGAAACTACCACCACCAACATCAAAATAACAGGAATTAGTAATCATTGGCCATTAATATCTCACAACATCAGTAAACTCAATTCACAAATTTAAAAGACTCATCTAATAGAATGGATATTAAAAAAAAAAAAAATCTTCTGCATACTAAAAACACACCTCAACAACAAATATAGAAACTGCCTCGGCATAAAGGACTGGGAAAAGGTTTTCCAAGAAGAGATCAAAAAAAGCAAGCTAGAAAAGTCACTCTAATATCTAATAAAATAGACTTTCAACAAATATTAATCCATAGATATGGGGAAGAATACCTTATAATCATAAAAGGAAACATTGAGCATGATGACATCTCAATTCTGTACCCCTAAGCCCCAAATGCAAGGGAACCTATATTCATAAAAAGAATGTAACTAAAGTTTAAGCCACATAAAGAACCTCACACGCTAAGAGTGAGAGACTTCAATACCCCACTCTCAGCAAATGGATAGGTCATCCAAATAGAAACAAAACAGAGAAATAATAAAATAACAGAGGTTATGAATCAAATGGACCTAACCAATATCTATCAGAAAGTAACACTTAGAAATATATTTAAATGTTTTGGCACTACATTCAGAAACTCCATCTCAAATATGTCATACATCAGTAGAAGCCATCATTCAACATACTTATGATCATTTCTGTAGCAGGTAACAAAAGGGTGGCACACACACACACAGGTGAATATACATGTTTACACAGACACATGCATACACACAGACACAAGCACTCATGCATATGTGTAACCCATAGAACTGTCATTAACTAAGTGGTCAGACATTTGTTCACTCATTAAAATTGCATTTTAATTTCTAAATTAGTACTTGACTAGATCTTACAATGACTGGATGACAACCATAGGGTTGAAAGTTGTTGAGTTACACAGTGGACCCGCTTCACACTAAGACCAAGCAAGGTAATGTTGCATCTTCTTTCATTTCTCACATGGCTTGGCCTATAAATTCAATCTCATGCTCAATTAAGAATTATATTGTTTTCTTTTCTCTAATTTTATATTATTTTTTTTACTTACCTTACATCCCACTCACTGCCTCCTTCTAGTGACCCCTCCCACAACTCTTTCCTCATCCCCTTCTCCCTTTCTCTTCTGAGGGGTTAAGAGCTCTCTAGATATCTCCCACCCTGGCACTTCAGGCCTCTGTTCTCTTAGGCACTTTCTCTCCAACCGAGACAAGACAAAGACAGCCCAGCTAAAGCATATCCCTCTTACAGGCAACAGCTTTTGAGATAGCCCTGTTCTAGTTGTTTGGGACCCACATGAAGACCAAGCTACACATCTGCTACATATGTGCATGGAGGCCTAAGTTCAGCCCATGTATATATTCTTTGGTTGGTGATTCAGACTTTGAGCACACCCAGGGTCCAAGTTAGTTTGATTCTGTTGGTCTTCCTGTGGAGTTCCTATCATCTTAGCGCCCCCCCATCCTTCTTCCTATTCTTCCATAAGAGTCCTCAATCTTTACCCACTGTTTGGCTGTTGAAGTCTGTATCTTTCTGAGTTAGCTGCTCATTGGAGCCTCTCAGAGCACAACATACCGCCTGAAGGCCCATAGGATGGGCCTCAAGTTGGGCCGGTTATTGGTTGGCCATTCCCCCAGTCTCTGCTCCATCCCCCAGGTCTGCATTTCTTATAAACTGGATAAATTTTGGGTTGAAAGTCTTGTGGATCAGTGGGAATCTTTCTCAGTCCATTGGAGTTCCTATATGGCTACAGGAAGTGACCTCTTCAGGTTCCATATCCCCAATGTTGTGTCACAACACAGGTCACCACAATTGATTCCCTTATCCCAGGTCTTTGTCTCTTCCTAGAGATGACCCCTACCTCCTCAACCAAGTCAGTTGCAGATTTCTATTCATTTTCATGACCAGATACTTCCAGTCCTTCATATCTGATCCTGAATTCCCATTACCCACACTATTTCCCCTCCCTCCCAGTTATCTTCCTCCATCTGCTTCTTATGACGATTTTATTCCTCCCTCAAAGTGAGATAAGAGTTTCCTTGATTGGGCCTTCCTTCTTCTTTAGCTTTTTTGGGTCAGTGGACTGTACCATAAGTATCCTGTATTTTATGGCTAGTATCCACTTGCAAGCGAATACATACCATGCATGTTCTTTTGGGACTGAATTACCTCACTCAGGATGATATTCTCAAGTTCCATCCATTTGCCTGCAAAATTCATGATGCCTTTGTTTTTAATAGTTGAATAATATTCTGTTGTGTAGATATGCTACATTTTCTTTATCCATTCTTTACTTGAGAAACAACTAGATAGCATTTAGTTTCTGACTAGTATGGATAAAGCTGCTATGAATATAGTTGAGCAAGTGCCTTTGTGGGATGTTGGAGCACCTTATTGGTATATGACCAGGACTGGTAAAGCTAGGTCATGAAGTAGAACTATTCCCAGTTTTCTGAGGAACTGTCAAATTGATTTACAAAGTAGTTGTACATGTTTGCACTTCCACAGGTAATGAAAGAGTGTTCCCCTTGCTGCACATTGTTGGCAGCATGTCCTATCTCTTGAGCTCTTCATCTTGGCCATTCTGACGGGTCTAAGATGTAATCTCAGAGTTGTTTTGACTTACATTTCCCTGATGACTAATGACTGAATTATTTCTTTAAGTGCTTCTCTGCCATTCAAGATTTCTCTGTTGAGAATTCTCTGTTTATCACTGTACCCCATTTTTAATTGGCTTATTTGGTTTGTTGTTGTCTAACTTCTTGAGTTCTTTGTATATCAAATGTAAGGTTAGTGAAGATTCTTTTACAATCTATAGGCTGCCAATTTGTTGTATTGAAAGTGTCCTTTTCCTTGCAGGAGCTTTGCAATTTCATGAGGTCCCATTTATCAACGATTGATATTAAAGCTTGAGCTATTGGTCAGAACGATATTTTCAATGTATGTGTGTGTGTGTGTGTGTGTGTGTGTGTTCGCATGCATGCACATGCATACAAGTGTGCAGTATTACTTCTTTACTTTTGTTTAATGCAGTTCCCACAAATTGCTCTGAAGGGTTGGATGGTAGCAGCCTAATTGCAAGAAGTCTCTTTTATGATTTATGAATATATACATGTCAGGTAAACTTCAGTCAAACATGACATATGGTGTTGTGTTGCTAGCTATGAATTTAATATTAATTACCCACATCTTACAGTAAATATGGTATCTTTATGTAGAAACACAATTTTAAAAATGATGCTTATGTGTTAAACAGTTAAAATATTGAGAACAGGGAACTAAAGGAATGCAGCTGGATATTTTTGATATTTACATTTAATTTTATTTTTATCTTAAAATGATCATTCCCAATATATCCACTCAGATATCCATGTTAACATTTGCATGTTTTGTATTCTGTGTCTTTTAGTAATTAGCTTAATGCTTACCTCTTCATATGTCTGTCTGAATATATATATACATGTATATATGTATATAATATATATATTATTATATGCATATGTGTGTATGCAGGTATGTATGTATGAAAAATAAACTAGACTGATGGACTAAACAGGCTATATTTATATATTTAAAAGTATATATCAACCATTAAAAGTAAAGAGGTCAGTAAATTAACAGAGAGAAATTGGGGTACATAAGAAACCTTGGGGAAAGGAAAGAGAAGAGCAAAATGATGTAATTATATTTTTACCTTTTATACCACAAAAAACCCACTTTCAGCTTTCGAAAATGTGTAGCCCTCATTCAAACCTAAGTCTATAGGATTCAAGAGCCTCAATTTACTATATCATTGTTCCCCACAAAAAGCATGGTTTTCAGGTGTAAATAAATGTACTGTGCCTCTGCTATTACAAACACTAAAAGTAATCTTTCTAATCAAATGGAACAACCAAGTCTGACTTTATCCTATTAAACACTAGTCTGTTTATTCACCACCTTGACACATTCTCTCTAAAGTTGGTCTCCTTGGGAGTTGTAAATCTTTGTTTGATATGTCTTTTCTGTAAACTCACAAAAGAAACCAGCATTTACCTGATCCAAAATAATAAAAGTGCAGAAAAATCAATAATGGGAAAAAGAACATCTACTCTCCAATTTTTTTTCCCCACAAACAACAGCAACCAAACATGAAAGACAAGATCAGTAGGTAATGCTAGTTTGTCCTAGACTGATATCATTATAATTTGCACTGTAGAAAATTGCTCTATTTCAGGTTTAAGTTAAAATAAAAACAAGGTCAGATTAATATATGCCTTGAATCTTGAGAGATCCACAAGAGTAAGACATGTATGTAGGTAATCCTGTGGTTCATTTCCAGCTTGGAGCTTTTGAAGTTTAAAAGAAGCAGCAGTAGAAAAGTCACTTGGGTGAATCAAACAAATAAGAGGTTTAAGTTCAAGATCAGAGGTATAATTTGATGTCTGAGCTGAAGATCTGGAATTCTACCACCAGCACTGGTGAGTAAACAAATAACTAAGTAAACAAAGTTAAAAGAACGGTCTACATAAAGCCATAGGAACTCAAAAATAGTTATTTGTGGCTATTTTGTTTCAGCTTGTTTTATGTCATTTAATTCTTTCTTTCTGCCTTTTAATTTATTTTTCACACACCAATAGCTGCCACTCCTTCCAGTTGCCCCCTCACAGAGTCTCTTCTCCTCTGAATGAGTGGCCTCCCTTGGGTATCCCTCCATTCCCTGGCACATCACGTATACTTTATTAGACTTGCAAAGAGGAGCTTAATGTAACTGTCCTCTGAGAGGATCCACCAAGCAGTTGACTGAAACAGATGCAGATACTCAGAGTCAAACACTGGGCAGAGATTAGTACTCTGAAAGAAGAGTTGGGGAGGGGATTGATGGGCCCAAAGTCGATAGGAACTCTACAAGAGGACCAACTAACCTGGACCCTTGGAAGCTCTCAGAGACTGAGTCACTAACCAAAAAGCATGAATGCGCTGAACTGAAGCCAAAAGCACATATGTGGCAAATATGTAACTCAGTCTTCATATGGGTCCACTAACAACTGGAGCAGGAGCTGTCCCTAAAACTGCTTCTTGTATGTGGAATATATTCCCCTAACGGGGCTGTCTTGTCTGGCTATAGTGGCAGAGGATGCCACTAACCCTGCAGAGGCTTAATTTGTTTTTATTAATTCTTCGAGAGTGTCATACATATACAATGAAATAACCATGAATGATAAATGTCATATTTATCTTCCCTTTTTTTCCATATCCTCACAGATCCCCTCACCCTGAAGTCTGTCAACTTCATATCCTTTAAAAAAAAAAAGAAAAGAAAGGAAAAAAAAACCTCACTGAACCCTATTAATGTTATCTTTATCTGCCTGGTTATAACCTGATACAAAATGTCATTTCTGAAAAACATACACATACAAGAAGCATTATACAGCTATTGAGCTGAGTATGTCCGTGTGTGTGTGTATGTGTGTGTGTGTGTGTGTTCACACATGTATGCTTGTGTGAATGTGTAACAATTCAAGAAAAACAAAAGAGGTTGTGCCATCTAAGTCTTATAGGGGCTCTTCCAATTATCTTTCCTAATTCCAACAAAAAGAGAATGATTATATTATACATCCAGGATTCTCATTCTGATGATGCTTAGTGCTATGGACATTGTGTCCTCCCTTACACAAAAGGCAGGATAGAATGAGTTGTGCTGGCTTCTTGGAAGAAATTTTCTGTTGAAGATAAAAGAGAGAACAAAATTAGGAAGATGGTAAGACTCCAGAAATCAGTTCATGATGGTTACCTATGAAAAAAGGTTTTTTGGGTTTATCCTGTTGGGCTCCTTGAATGTGGATTTTGAACTTATATCCTTTTTTTCTTTTTTTTTAATTTTTTAACCATATTTGGAGTTTTTAGTACCATTATGTCTTCAAAGAATTTCGGAACATCAATTCTGATTTGTTCTTTCTTTTCCTATCAGACTCTTGTGAGACTGATATCTTTTATCAGTGTTTAATAGTTATGTGCCCTATCATGTTTGCTGAGTTAAAACCTTTCCTTCTTATGATGTTGTTTGTGATATTACTTGACTTTTTTATTTGTCTATTACCTCAAAGTTGAAGACTCTTCACAGCTACTAATCTTGAGAGTACCTAATATCAATGTGAGATGTACGTGAATAAGAGTCCCCTTTATGCTTGTTTTTACATGTAGCCCCCCAGGGAAAGCCTAAGATCCATATCCATGGACATTCACAAGGTGTAGTCTTCAAAGAAACTCTAAGATCTACATCTATGGTCATTTATAGGAGCAGTTCCCAAAAATTTATATTTTCCACACAAAGTCATTCATACGGTTCAGTCCCTATGGAAAACATAAGCTCTATACCCATGATGATTTATAACATACAATTCCATTAGTTATCTCCTTTACTCTAGATCCTTTAATTGAAGTCCTAGGTTCCCATCATCCTCTTGCACTATACCAGAACCTATCCCTTCTCCCTATCTATAATTAATGGACACCTACTGCTTTGAATTTTGGCTTCATTTCCCCATCACATCTCAGCCTAGTTTTTCCTAGGTCAGAACCAACTTGTCTCTTTGTCTTTGTTTCTGCTTAGTCCCAACAATACCCCAAGGAATAGAAATAAATCATAACAATATACATCATAACAATATAGGCTGTCAGATACGTGTACCTGAAGTTCAAGCCAGGATGAGGCTAGGAAATTGGTAAAGGGACTAGAGAAGGAAAGACATAACTTTGGAGGTGAAGTTGCTGGACACTGCCTGGGAGCTGCTCATGTGAAAACAGTTCAGATGTGTGGGTTCAGGCAGGCGTGAGGATATTGATGCTGCAATATTCACAACTGATGGTTTACTTACCACAGTGTCTCTCCTGAAATGATGGCAGAATATTAAAGTCCTTACTTGACATTTTCTGAGTTGAGCTGGATCAAAAGGCTCAACAATAGAATAGGATTGGTGTAATTACAGTTTCCTGTTGTGTGGTAACTGAGGTACTTCACACACACAAAAAAAAACTTTCTAAAAAGAATGGCAATCCAGTTCAAAATGGTTTGATTTTCCGTTTCTTGCATGAGTGTTTTTAGGGCTAGTAGAGTGTCCCGTGTCCACTCCACCACAGGGTTCAGGCAACTTGGGAGGTGGGACACAGGAAGTTTGACTACCTTTACCCCACACTGGAGTCAGGCAGGTGTCGGGCTATGGGAAGCTGTGGGACACCTCTCCGTGGTGAAGGAACACAGTCTGAGGTCTCGGGATGCCAGAACTGACTCAGGGGTCCCCAGGCCTGTGCACATAAATAGAAGATGTGCAGCTCAGGCTCCATCTGGGTCCCCCAATAACTGGAGTGGAGGCTATCCCTAAAGCTGTTGCCTGTCTGTGGAATCCATTCCCCAACTGAGCTACCTTAGGATGCAATGGGAGGTAATGTCCCTAATCTTGCTGAGATTTGATTTTCAGGGTTAGGGCATACCCAAGGGTGGGTGTCCACCCTCTCAGAGGACAAAGGGAGGGGATGGGAGGATGGACTTTATGAGGGGGGATCAAGAGGGGTAGTAATAAGAATGTAAAATGAATAAATAAATTAATTCATGGAAAACTATGAAGTGTGAGGATGTGAAGGGATGTACTGTACCATCGGGCGGGCTCCTCACCCTTTTCAGTTATCAATAGCACTTTCTCATTATAACGTAAATCACAAGTTTTCTTCTATGCCATCTCTTCCTGCAATCAAGCAGTGATGACTGTATCTTAATAAAGTTGTGGACACATCCAAAAGCAGAATACTTGCTGGAAATGAAAGTGAAAAAACAGGGTTTGACTGTGAAGACTGCATGGGTAGTCAAAACAAGATTCTGACAGATGAAAACCAACAAAATCAAGGCAGAAAGTCAAGTTGTGAATGAGTCAAGTTCCAAGTTTATTAATTGCCTACAAATGGGTTGTGGTGATCTCACATTAATAGCACTTTTACGAAATGATGTTCTTGAAACTTAAGAATGAGACTAGATTGTACTCTTCACAGAAAATCCGATGGTGAGGAAGAAATTGTTTTTAATTTTATTTGCTTACTTATTTATTTATCATTTTATTCATTTACATTTCAAACATTATCCCCCTTCCCAGTTACCCCACAACTCCCCCTCCTACCCCCCTCCCTGATCCATTTTGCCTCTATGAGGGTGCACCTCCCATCACTCACCCACTCCCTCCTCACCACTCTAGTATCCCCCTATGCTGTGGCATGAAGACTCCACAGAACCAAGGGCTTCCCCTCCCACTGATGTCAGATAAGGTCATCCTCTGCTACCTATATATCTGGAGCCATGGATCTCTTCATGTATACTTTTTGGTTGGTGGTTTAGTCTATAGGAGCTCTGTGTGGTCCAGTTAGTTGATATTGTTCTTCCTATGGGGTTGCAATCCCCTTCAGCTCCTTCAGTCTTTCCCCTAGCTCTTCCATTGGTGTTCCCAGGTTCAGTCTGATGGTTGGCTGTGAGTATCTGCACCTGTATTATTCAAGTGCTGCAGAGTGTATCAGGGAACCAGGTTCCTGTCAACAAGCACTTCTTAGCATTAGCAATAGTGTGGGAGTTTGGTGTCTGCAGATGGGATAGCCAAGAAAGGTATTTCTTAGTCACTTGTAGAGAAAGTTCTGAGTTTACCTTCTAGTTTTCTCAACATGTGCATTTTAGGTTCAGAGTGGAAAAAGAAGACATTACAACGATTTCAAAATTGTCTTTATTTGCTTGGGGCCAATATGTTTTAGAAGCACCTCCAACTAGAAGGCAGAGAGGTGTTGGAATAGATTGAGAAGAATTTTAAAGTGTGAAGTTAATCTTTCTTTCTGTATTATAATTTCTTTTTGTCTTAGGAAAATAAATTGAAGAAAGGGAAAACATGATGTGAATCATGAATTAAAATGTGATCTAATTTCAATGAAACAAAGTGCAGACCTCTCTAATGAATAACTTATACATAGATCATCATGTTTATGTAAACATTATTGAAAACTGAAATGATAATTAACCTTCAAATGTATGTTCCTAATACTTCTCTCTCTTTTTCTGTCACTTTGTCTCCTCCCTACTCTGTGTGTGTGTATGTGTGTATATATATATATACACACACATATGTGTGTGTCTGTGTATAACTTTGCATATATGTAATATATGTCAATTTATGAAAGAAAAATAGAGGAATACTGACTGATTATTGTGACTAAAGCATCCTTGTAGGAGAAATATATACTGAGAAAGTGTGTTCAGCTTCTGAATCCTGGATTTGAAATAAGTTTTAATTTTTCCAATATTATTTTGCATGGATTCTGTAACTATTATCAAATACCAGTTGATAAATAATTTAGCATGGATTGTCCTATTCATGTTAAAGGAAGTATCAATCTTGTTTCAATATCTACAAATACTCAATAGGAAGTTTTTGGACTATTCTATGTAGCAGATCTCACACTAGATTTGGACATATAAAAATAGCATTTTACACCACACCAGAGTGCAAAGATGGGATCAATAATGTTAAAACAAAATGCATACAAAGTTCAATCTTAATTATAGTAAGTTCCAAGCACATTTTGGTCAGCAAGTGAAAATGGTATGGAAACAGATCAAAATGTGCTATGATTTGAAGCACAAGACATAGAAAAAAATCTTTAATCAAGATGTCAGGGAAAATGACTCTTGAAGAAGCAGCACCTCCACTGGGAATGAAGCAGCAGGAAGTAATTACTGGGGATGGGGTTAGGTAGAGTGAGGAGGAGATTTGATCCAGAGAGGAGAAGAGTTCCCTGAAGCAAGAACAGATATTTATGATACAAACAGTACCAAACGTTTTAGAAATTGGATAAATATAGAGGCCTAGAAAAGTATAACTTTTCTTAAAACCGTTTCAATCTAAAAGAAAAGAAAAAAAGCCAAATGATGGTAAGATGCAGCTATTTTTAGTGAACTGAAGGTGTTATACATGTAATGTTAGAGATTTAATCCTGGGATTGGAGAGACAGCTCATCAGTTCAGAGTGCTTACTGTTCTGTGACATGACCAGAATTTTGATCCCATCATCCACATAAGGTAGCTGCCAAAATGATCTGAAACTGTCCTCTGTCCTCTATGGGCCAAACACATAAAATAAGAATCTTTTAAAAGAAATGCCTGTTTGATTGTTTTTAAAATTTGGTTATTCTATTTATTTACATTACAAATGTTGTCCCCCTTCCCAGGTTCCCCTCCCCAAACCTCCTATAGCATCCCCTCCCCCTGTTTCAATGAGGGGGCTCCCACCACATATACCCATTTCTGCCCAACTGCCATAGCATGCCCCTATACTGTGGCATCATGCCTCCACAGGACCAAGAGCCTCTCCTCCCAGCTATGCCAGATAAGTCAATCCTCTTCTATATATGCAACTGGAGCCATGGATACCTTCATGTGTACTTTTTGGTTGATGGTTTAGTCCCTGGGAGTTCTGGGGGGGCGGGGGACTGGTTAGTTGATATTGTTGCTCTTCCTATGGAGTTGCAAACTCCTTCAGCTCCTTCAGTCTTTCCTCTAACTTCTCCATTGGGGTCCCTTTGCTTGATCCAATAGTTGGCTGCAAGCATCTGCATCTGTATTGGTCAGGCTCTAGCATAGCCTCTCAGTGGTCAGCCATATCAAGTTCCTGTCAGCAAGCCCGTCTTGGCATCAGCAATAGTGTCTGGGTTTGGTGTCTGCAGACAGGCTGGATCCCTAGGTGTGACAGTCTCTGGATGGCCTTTCCTTCAGTCTATGCTCCACTTTTTGTCCCTGCATTTTCATTAGACAGGAGTAATTCTGGGTTAATATTTTTGTGATGGGTGGTGGTCCTATCCCTCAACCTGAGGCTGTGCCAAACCTCTGGATATAGTTTCTACAGGTTCTATCTCCTCTTTATTGGGTATTTCAGCTAATGTCATCCCCATAGTGTCCTGGTAGAGTCTTGCTTTCCTGGCTTCCGGTACTTTCTAGAGGCTACCCCCAGATCCTCATCTCCCACTGGTATACACCTGCTTTCAATTTCATGACCCTTTGTACTTCTCTCCAGTCTCCTCCCACACCTTATCCTGCCCTCCTTTTCCCCTCCCGCTCCTCTCTCCCTCCCAGTTCTCTCCTACCCTCTACCTCCTGTGATCATTTTCTTTCCCCTTCTAAGTAGGACTAAAGCATCCACACTTTGGTCTTCTTCTTGGGCTTCATATGGTCTGTGAGTTGTTTCATGGGTATTTCAAATATCTTTTTCCTAGTATCTACTTATCAGTGAGTACATACCATATATGTTCTTTTTGACTGGGTTACCTCACTCAGGATAATATTTTCTTGTTCCATCCATTTGCTAGGAATGCTTGCTTTTAATAAAATATTTAATCTTCATAACCATCCTTGAATGGTTAATTGGACAAAACAGTATTAAGTAACACACGTACCTAAAGTAAAAGAGATGATATCTCCGAGGTTGAAGACAGCAGTGTAGCTCAAATATAAGATACTATGATATTTTATTAGCATTTCAGAGTGTGAAGTATCACAGGAAACAGCATATAAGCACTGAGAGTTTTATCTTTTCTTTAAATTGAGCCATTGTGAGCTTGAAGCTATAATTTCATGTTTTCATGGGTTGCTTGTTGAATTTTGCAGCTAGAATATATTAGCAGAATCATCTCACTTTTTTCAAGGTATCAAAATTTCAAAACCCCTTTTCTAATCCATTCTTATTTTTTAAAATATGTTAAGAGTTCAAAAAATTGCCTCATGTAGTTTTCAATGTATGATGACTGCATTGTGGAAAAGTCACTTATATCCATGAGACACACAATTTCTTTGAGTTGAAATTTTTTAAATCCTCCTTTCTAGCTATTTTGAAGCATTCAGTTTGTTATTGCCAACTGTAGTTTTCAGACTTTGCAACAGAACAAAAGAAGTTACTTTTTACCTAGCTTTACCCCATCCTCATCATCTACCCCCTCTTCAGCCTCCTCTCCTGCTGCCTTCCAGACTCTCAAAACCACTAATTTATTCTCTTCTTCAACAAAACCAAATTTTTATTTTTTATTTTGAAATAGTTTAAATCACTTTTTCAAAAGATGTAGTATTTATTTAATGTAGATACGCATGCCTATCTGCCTGAGTGTATACGTGTGACCATATATGTGCAGGTGCCATGCAAGTTAGAAGAAGTTGTATCCCCTGGAGCTAGAGTCACAGAGGGTTGTGAGGTGGCTTATTGAAGTGCTGGGAACTGAACCTGGATCCTCAGAAAAAAACAATAAATGTTCTTAACTGTTCTTAACTCTCAATTATAAAGCCTGTTTCTATCTTTTTTTTTTCTTTATTGAGCTTTCCTCTGTCTTTCAGCCTGTCATTTTCTCTCTTTCTGAAATTGATCCAGCATCTGGTGTGTGCCAGGGACTTGGAATAGCACTACTTTATACCTCATCGCAAGCTTTCTTCTTTAACCATTAGTTTTTGTTAATTTTCCACATCTCTCTATCCTGTGTCCTGTTGAAATTATACAGCTCTTCTTGTGAGAAAGCACATAAATAGTTCATGTAGTTGCCTGTGTTCATGTCATTGAGTTTGGTGGCCAGTATCATTACATTTGGCAATGTCATACTTCTTGATGAATCCAATTTTCAGAGAAGAATAAGTTTTATTCCAAATAGATTCTAGCATATGCAAAATGCTGCTTGCCATCTAGGAACACTCATTTAATTTTACCTGATTACCCCTAGGCATTAATGTAGAGATTTAACCTAGTTATTGATACATTAATGTGGCAAGACTTTGATTTTGATTAAATAAACTCAGAAAGCTTAACACTTTGATCTGTATTTTCCACAGATAGCACTACAATGGAAATTTCAGTTGGATCTATGAGATTTAGAGGTTAAGAAAAATACATAGGTAAGGCAGTATGCTGTTGACTTAGAGAAAAAATTTGCAGCGAATTAGAAAATAAACATAAAGAGAGAAAAGTTATACATTGCCTAAATTTGGGCATATTGAAAATCTTTGCCACATACACAGTAGTTCGTCATAAAGGACCAGGTAAAATCCTGAGTACTCATAACAAAAAACCCAGGGTAGCAAAAATTATTCTCAACAACAAAAGAACTTCTAGGGGAAACACCATCCATGATATCAAGCTGTATTACAGAGTAATAGTAATAACAACTGTATGATATTGGTACAGAGACAGAAAAGAAAATCAATGGAATAGAATTGAAGACACAGAAATGAACCCACACACCTATGGTCACTTGAAATTTGACAAAGGAGCTAAAACTATCCAGTGGGAAAAAAAGACAGCATTTTCAACAAATGGTGCTGGTTCAACCAGCAGTCAAAATGTAGAAAGATGTAAATTGACCCATTCTTATCTCCTTCTGCAAAGCTCAAGTACAAGTGGATCAAGGACTTCAGTGGATCACTGAAACCAGATACACTGAAATTTATAGAGGAGAAAGTAAGGAAGAGCTTTGAACACATGGGCACAGGAGAAAATTTCCTGAACAGAACACCAATGGCTTATGCTCTAAGATCAAGAATCGACAAATGGGACCTCATAAAACTGCAAAGTTTCTGTAAGGCAAAGGACACCGTCAATAGGACAAAATGGCAGCCAAAAGATTGAGAAAAGATCTTTACCAATACTACATCCAATAGAGGGTTAATATCCAATATATACAAAGGACTAAAGAAGTTAGACTTCAGAGAATCAAATAATCCTATTAAAAAATGGGAAACAGAGCTAAACAAAGAATTTTCAATTGAGGAATATTGATTGGCCGAGGAGCACCTAAACAAATGTTCAACATCCTTAGTCATCAGGGAAATGCAAATCAAAACAACCTTGAGATTCCACTAACCAGTCAGAATGACTAAGTTCAAAACTCAGGTAACAACAGATGCTGGTGAGGATGTGGAGAAAGAGGAACACTCCTCCATTGTTGGTGGGATTGCAAGCTGGTACAACCACTCTGGAAATCAGTCTGGTGGTTCCTCAGAAAATTGGACATAGTAGTACCTGAGGACCCAGTTATACCACTCCTGGGCATATACCCAGAATATGCTCCAACATGTAATAAAGACACATGTTCCACTATGTTCAGAGAAGTCTTGTTTATAATAGCCATAAATTGGAAAGAACCCAGATGTCCTTCAACAGAGGAATGGATACAGAAAATGTGGTACATTTATACAATGGAGTACTATTCAGCTATTAAAAATGATGAATTCATGAAATTCTTAGTCAAAGGATGGAACTAGAAAATATCACCCTGAGTGAAGTAAACCAATCGCAAAAGACCACACACAGTATGTACTCACTAATTAGTGGATATTAACCCAAAAGTTCGGAATACCCAAGGTACAATTCACACACCACATGAATCTCAAGAAGGAGAAAGACCAAAGTGTGGTGCTTCGGTCCTTCTTAGAAAAAGGAAGAAAATACTCATGGGAGCAAATATGGAGACAAAATGTAGAGTAGAGGCTGAAGGAAAAGCCATCCAAAAACTGTCCCACCTGGGGATTCATCCCATATACAGTCACGAAACCCCAACACTATTGTGGATGGCAAGAAATGTTTACTAAAAGGAGCCTGATATATCTGTCCCCTGGGAAGCTCTTCCAGAGCCATACAAATACAGAGGAGGATGCTCGCAGCCAACCATTGGTCTGAGCTTGGGATCCCCAATAGAAGAGATAGAAAAAGGACTGAAGGAGCTGAAGGGGTTTATAATCCCATAGGAAGAACAACAATATCAACCAACCAGACCCCCCCTCCATTGCTCCCAGGGACTAAGCCACCAACCAGAGTACACAGGGCTTCTGCATATTTAGCATAGGATGGCCTTTCTAGGCATCAATGGGAAGAGAGGTCCTTGGTCCTATGAAGACTCAATAGATGCCCCAATATAGGGGAATCTAGGGCAGGTAGACAGGAATGGTTGGGTGGATGGGTGGGTGAGTGGGTGGGGGAACACCTTCATAGAAGCAGGGGGAGGAGAATGGGATAGGATATTTCCAAAATGGGGAAACCAGGAAAGGGGATAACATGTGAAATGTAAATAAAGAAAATATCTAATAAAAAATTCTTGTGTCCTCATAGTGGTACTCCTAGGATATAGGGAAACATTTAGAGGTGGAGCGTAGAGTCATACAGAAGATACTTAGGATATTAGGTGTGTGCCCTTGAGTGAATCTGCCACAAACATGATGGACTAAAAGTAATATTCATCAGGGGAGCAAATACCATCAGATCACTTTTGCTTTTAAAATTTCAGTATAATTGAGTTTATAGCCAAGCTTGCAGCAATGATGTACTGAGCTCAAAGTGATTTAGTAGGTCAAAGATTTATCCTAGGCAGTATTTCTTCATATAGAGTATATTAGTGATGATTCTCTTACATGTCATATAGACTCTTTATCTTTTAAGATTTCACTCTTGATATACAAGAGACTTAAAAGAATCCTTTGAGGGTCTGATGGATTCAACTCAATGAATTTAGTCAATACTTAGCCATGATCAATCACCTTCACTCACAGTAAGGTTTGTATAAGCTCTCAAGTACCATGGCCTTTAATCAGTAGTCTCAACAGAAAACTTACCCTCATCTATTTCAGTATATCCTATGATAGCACATATTTTTCTCCCTTTTTGAGCCTTCAAAATCAAGCAAGGGAAGCCTGATCTGATTTTCTCGTTCTCCAACTGGTACTTCTGAATATCCTCTCCAGTCAAACACACACACACACACACACACACACACACACACACACACACACACCACATACATATACATGCTGTGTCATCTTGCTAACAGTGATTCTTTAGTTCTTTCAAGTTGGGAGACATCAGAGGAACCACAAAAGTTTTATGTAATGTATTTTAGCAAGATCATCTTGGATTAATGCTTCCTGGGTATGCCAAGTACTAAATCCTAATAGGTTTTTAAGAGATCTTTGACTTTGGGCTTATTTAGCATGAAGGGTTTGGTGTTGTTATTGTTGTTCTTGTTGTTGTTGTTCTTGTTGTTGTTGTTCTTGTTGCTGTTGTTTTAATCCTTGCTTTTCTTTCCCCTCTCAATCCCAAGGCATCTAAAGTTCCCCTTAGCTTATGCATTCAGATCTCTAGAAGATCATCTTAGGTGAGTCTGTATTCACAGTCTGTAAACCACATCAAAGCATTGACTTTATTGTGTCTAAAGAGGCTCCTGGCACTTTTTGTGTTCTAATAGACAGTGAGAAGGGAAGCCTTAGAAATGAGCCTGTCATTTTTCATATATTTAACTACTAAGCAGTTAACTACTATATATCCTATATTACTAAGGTAACTTCTAAGAAAGTGTCTTTAAGTCATTCATACCTTTGACTATGGGTTCTATAAAATGTATTCATAATGCTATCAATCTCATATAAAGTTCTTTTACTACTCTATCTTACCAGGTCAGTTCAATTTAAAACTCCACCCTATTATGCTTTTTAAGCCTTTTCATAAAACTCTTCCTATCCTACCTTAAGTTTGGGAATAGAATGTTCCTTTAATATTCTTAGGGCAGTGACTCATTACACACTTTCTCCAACAAAACTTTGATTTTTATCACTCAGTCCTGTTGTCAATTCTGCATGCCTGTAAAGTAGTCAGCAGTAAATAGCATAAAACTGTACTTCATGAATTTCTTTTGTATTTCATCCTATATATGGTATAATGGTTCCCTCACCTCTAGTTGCTAGTCTTACAGTAAGAAATACTATTCTAGTGATTAATGCCTCAATCAAAATTTCTAGTTTGAGATTCTCTCTCTCTCTCTCTCTCTCTCTCTCTCTCTCTCTCTCTCTCTGTGTGTGTGTGTGTGTGTGTGTGTGTCAGGGAGAGGGGTGTAGTGCTTGTGAGCATGCATGCTTATGTATTATTTTAGAAAAACCTTCTGCAAATAAGCTTGCAATGGGTTCTAACCATGAACTATAAGTACTTATTAACTAGAACAGCATTTTTCACAGTGTGATTTGAGATAAGAAGTAAAGGAACAATTAGACATTAGACAAAACAAGAGACATGACTGATTTAAATTCAAATCATGGTTAGGTTTAAGTTTCTCATAAAACTCAATATGTATACTTTAATAAAAATTATTTGCTGTTAACCAAACTTTTTATTTGGTAAACCTACTACTACTGCTTGAGAATTTCTTTTTTTTTTTTCATACTTTATTTACATTTCAAATGTTTCCCCCTTTCCAGATCTCCCCTTTGGAACCTCCCCATTCCCTCCCCCATCCTCTGCCACTATGGGGGTATTCCCCCACCCACCCACTCTTGTCATCCCTCCTTGGCATTCTCCTATACTGGGGGATCTAACACCCTCAGGTCTAAGGGCCTCTGCTCCCCCTGATGTCTAACAAGACCTCCTCTACCGCATATGTGGCCAGCACCATGGGTCCCCCCATGTGTATTCTTTGGCTGGTGATCCAGTCTCTGGAAGTATCAGGGAGTCAGGCCAGTTATCACTATTGCTCCCTCCCTGGGGCTACAAACTCTCTCAGCTCCTTCAGTCCCTTTTCCAAGTCCTCCATTTGGGACCTCACACTCAGCCCTAAGGTTGCTGTGATGCTTGAGAATTTCTTAGACATGCAGATTCTCAAGTCATTCCCCAATTCTACTGAAATTCCATTCTGAGATGAGCCTGAGATTTCTTTACTTTAACAAGGTTCATGGTAATTCTAGGATGGTTTAAATTTGGGGACCATTGCCCTAGGATTCTGTGTATCTTTGAGTTAGCAATCTTGAGTCTGATCCCAATTTTGTCTTCATTCAAATATTTCTAAGAGATTTATTCTTATCAGCACCTGAATTCATAGGAAATATGTGTAGTAGTAAACTTTGACTTATCGTTAAATTTATTACAGGAGTCTAGAGTAACAGGGTGATAATGTCTGGTGCCTGGGTTTATGTCTCCAACTCTAATCCATGGTGAGAGAGAAATCTGCCTCAGTGATTCTGTGCTTGTGCTCACAATTCCTAATTTCTTGAAAGTTTTCCAAAAGAAGCACAAGTTATTCTTAATGGGTTTCTTCCCAAAACTTTCTTAAATCTTATATCACTGTAAGTGACTAAGAGGTATCTTCCTAGTCTATAAAGCCATACAACTGATGGTAGGAAGAAAATGTCACTAGAAAACTTGCTAAGATCTGCTACTAATCATTGCATCACTCCCTTGAGCATGTTGCTTCCTTTGGTTCCAGTGATGTGGAGCAAAAGCTAAAAGAGACAATCTTCTGGTTTAGCCAAATGTCTTCCCCACTGCAGTATGTATGCCTTGTTTAGTCTCAAATACAATTCATCCTTATCTGTTTTGTGACAAATATATGCTTTCCTCTCTGTATGTATTCAGAGTTTAATGCATATAGGACTGGAATTTATAATATAACTGAAGCAATTTCTCAACATTATGTCTGGTACCTTACTTGTAGTAAAGGCTGATTGTTATTGAACAAATGGTTTCTAATGTAGGGGACTTAGACAATAGGATGCAACTAACACACACAGAGAGAGAGTGAGAGACTCACACACATGCATGCATTTTATAGCAAAATGCATTACAAGATGCTGTCTGTGTCAGGAAATGGCAGGGAAGAAAATCTGATATTTATTAAATGTTGACTATGTTCAAAAATCTATGCTATGTGCTTTAAGTATTTATCTCCATGGACAAATTGCTTTTTGTCCCACTATGATTACTTGTTTTCAGCTTTAAAATCTCTTAATTTGAAGAGAGTTTAGACCTAAAATAATAGAAAAAGAAAGAGAAAAATCAATATTAATCTCAATGAAATAAAAAGAAAATAAGGAATTCATACTAGTATCTGAAGAACGAACGGGTGTTTTGATTTGAACATCAAAAAACTCACTTAAAATAAAGCAATGATATTGCCTCATTGTGTTTCCGCAAACTATCACAGCTGAGAGAAGAAACTGGGATTAAGCAGAAAGGAAAACAAAAAGGCAAAGTGGAGAATCTTTTCAATTGATTTTCAATGAAAGAACATGGGCTGTTTGTGATGAAATTTAACTTTTCCACAAAATGTTTCAAGAATTTTATTTAAAAATCTAATAATCTATGCTTATAGATGCATTCACTCAAAAGCTATAAGTGATAACCTTGAAGAATCTGACACTACCATATAAATATGCACAGATTTGAAAAGGATGGTATGACTTGAGCTTTCTTTTCCCCATTTTCTTCTTTTTATAAAATTCTCTTATATATTATACCCCCTCCCTTCTGTCCTCCCTGTCCCTCCCTCCCCTCCTCTCCCCCTTTCCAAGTCTACTCCTCCTCCATTTCCCTTCAAAATGAGACAGGCCTCCAAGAGATATCAACCAGACATGATATATCAGATTACAAAAATATTAGGCATCTCCCCTCAAAAAACTTAAGTAAAAAGTTGAGTTTTTAAGAAGAATATAGGCTAGCCTAAGAGATATAGGTTAGTTGAAGTGAAACCTAGACACTGTACTGTATCCTCTCTCTAGATTCATAGATGAAAATTGAAATTACTAATGTAATTATATTGGAAGTCAACAAAGTAGGTCATAAAAATGGAGCTCTGCTCTGAAAGAACTAGTGTGCTTACAAAAGAAAAAATAGTCAGTCTCCCTCTCTCTCTCTCTCTCTCTCTCTCTCTCTCTCTGTGTGTGTGTGTGTGTGTGTGTGTGTGTGTGTGTGTGTGTGAAGACCTTGTAAAAATGCTCTGAAGCTAGGCAGAAAGCCTTTACCAGAAATGAAATAGGCCAGTGCCTTGGTCTTAAGACTTCCTGTTTCCAGAACTGTGAATAAAATGAACATCTTTGTCTCAAGCCACCTAATCAGTCATGTTTTATTTCTGCATCTGGACATTGAATTTATGTCAGGCACAAGCTCCACTTGGTGTACAGCAGCTTTCTGTAGGGCAATGCTGAGAAGAATTCTAATTTCATGTCACATAGTGGCCAGCTGCCTCAATCTTGCTGGCCATTATGGACTATCTCCCTTTAAAAGCTGAAGACCAATCTAAATGCTTCTCTCATTAACTTGTTTCTTTCCAAATATTTGGTTATGGAAGTAATATAAGCATCAGTGAGAATTTGACTAGCCAATTAGGTATTTATGTATTTTAGAAAACATTGGATATCTTTATATTTCACTGACTCAAGATTATAGCTTTATCTGTTAACTAGACTGCTTTAAAAGTAATGTCATATTTCTAATTAGTCATAACAAAATACTCTATTGAAATTCAAAGGGATAGATCAGAAATAGATTTCCTAAAATAAAGTTAAGAATCATTCTCATTATCTGAGAGGACTGCCAGAAAACAGAGCTGAGGGAAAAGGTTGAACTGAATGTTCTTGGTGAATTTATTCCACATGTAGGTGGCTCAGTTGCTCTAAAGTGTGACAGGAGAGAACCTTTTGACAGTAAATGCTTGCTACTAGGGAGCCTACTTATACCAAGGACTCAGGCAGTAATATTCCTCTTATATGGTTAGTTAAGTAACCATAATCAAAATAATTATGTATCCTTAAGAGCAAACCTGGAAAAGGTGACCTTTAATGGCCTGTTTTTCATCAAGTGCATGGAAAAAGAGGTGAGGGGAAATTTTTGTCACTTCTATATCATCAAATTTCATTAATTTTGTAGACTCTGCTATGCACTCAGGAAACATTAGTCAAATGAAGTTTTATGCCCTCTAACATAGAGTTAGAGGTTAGTTGTTTAGCCAAAAAATATTGTGCTGAGTGTTTAAAAATGCATAATCAGTCCTTTTAAACATTAGGGTAATAAAATACCTGAGGTCATCAACATACTTCCCTTAATGTTCAACATTATTGTAAACTAAGTACTTCTGTCACAAGAAAATAAAAGCAAATGCAGTGGGAATAGTGGTTTCTTTGAAACAGACTTTCAACAGAGCAGTTTCCTAGTTTTTTCAACACCAGTATAGTAAACAAAATACCAAACATACAGCAATCATTCACATAGTGGTAGACTACAATTTTAAAGATGAATAAGGGGGTTTCCTTCTGTGGCTTGGGACTTCAGTCTGTACCACAGACCTCCATAACCAAATAACACCAAAAGAAAGAGAGCATCCCAGGAGTGTGGACAAGCCCATGAATGGAGGTAAGATGAGCACCACTACTCAGCAGGACCCACCCAGAATCTTCTGGACACAAGGACTAAGGAACAGCCTGGGACAAGAGCCTTCCAGTTTACACCTGTGGTCTGTGCCATGAGACTACATAGACAAATAGCAAAGGGAAAGAGCTACCTTCCCAGGAGTGTGGACAAACCTGTGATCAGGAGTAAGGCCAGTACTCTGCTCAGAGAGACTCACCCAGAACTCTCAGGATACAGGGATTGGGGAGTGGTCTTCTGGGTTCCTTCTGAGGACAGGGAGCTGATCCTGTGACACAGGGCTCCATATTCAGTGACAGGAGAGAACTGGTCTCCCAGGAGTGCGGACACACATTCGAGCACAGGAAGACTACCACTTCTGTTCAAATTCCTCAATCAAGAGAGACCCTCACAGAGCCATCAGGACATAGGAACCAAGGAATACCTAGGGACAGGATCCTTCTAGTTTCTGTCTTCACCCCAGAGCTGACCCTGTACCACAGCTCCCAAACCCAAATTCTTCTCAGAGAGAGCTGGTCTCAAAGGAGTATTGACACAGAGGTTTGCAAGAGGGACAAACCACAGATAGAGAGAGCAAGACCAGCTAACACCAGAGATAACCAGATGGCAAAAGGAAAGGGCAAGAACATAAGGAACAGAAACCAAGGCAACCTGGCATCATCATCATCAAAACCCAGTTCTCCCACTACAGTGAGACCTGGATACCTCAAAACACCAGAAAACGAAAGACTCAGATTTAAAATCACTTGTTATGATGATGATAGACTTTAAGAAGAAAATAAATAACTCCCTTAAAGAACTACAAGAGAACACACGTAAACAGCTAGAAGCCCTTAAAGAGGATATACAGGGAAACACAATCAAACAGGCAAAGGAAATACACAAAACCATCCAGGATCTAAAAATGGAAATAGAAACAATAAAGAAATCACAAAGAGAGACAATCCTGGAGATCGAAACCCTAAGAAAGAGATCAGGAGTCATAGATGCAAACATCACCAACAGAATACAAGAGATAGAAGAATCTCAGGTGCAGAAGATACCATAGACAATATTGACTCAACAGTCAAAAAATGCAAAATGCAAAAAGCTTCTAAATCAAAGCACCGAGGAAATCCAGGACACAATGAAAGGACCAAACCTAGGGATAATAAGTATAGAAGAGAGTGAAGATTCCAAACTTAATGGACCAGTAAATATCTTCAACAAAATTACAGAAGAAAACTTCCCTAACCTAAAGAAAGAGATGAACATAAACATTCAAGAAGCCTACAGAACTGCAAATAGATTGCACAAGAAAAGAAATTCCTCCTGTCACATAATAGTCAAAACACCAAATTCACAAAACAAGGAAAGAATATTAAAGGCAATAAGGGAAAAAAGGCAAGTAACACATAAAGGCAGACCTATCAAATTTCACCAGACTTCTTACCACAGAGTATTAAAGGTAGAAGATCCTGGGCAGATCTCAAACAGACCCTAAGAGAAGACAAGTACCAGCCCAGGCTGCTATACCCAGCAAAACTCTCAATTACCATATATGGTGAAATCAAGATATTCCATGACAAAACCAAATTTACACAGAATCTTTCCACAAACTCAGACCTACAAAAGATAATATTTGGAAAATGCCAACACAAGGAGGGAAACTACATCTTAGAAAAAGCAAGAGAGTTAATTTTTCAACAAACCCAAAAGAAGATAGCAACACAAACATAAAAATAACAGGAAGCAACAATTACTATTTTTTAATATCTTTTAACATCAATGAATTCAATTTCCCAATAAAAACACATAGGCTACAAGACTGGATACATAACAGAACTCAGCAAATTTCTGCATACAGGAAACACACCTCAGTGTTAAAGACAAACACTATCTCAGAGTAAAGGGATGAAAAACAATATTCCAGGTAAATGGTCTCAAGAAACAGGCAGGAGTAGCCATTCTAATATCGGATAATATCAACTTTCAACCAAAAGTCGTCAAAAAAAGATATGGAAGGACAACTCATCTTCAATAAAGAAAATATCTACCAAGAAGAATGCTCAATTCTAAACTTCTATGCTCCAAATGTAAGGGTATCTACATTCATAAAAGAAACTTTACGGAAGCTCAAAGCACACACTGCACCTCACACAATAAAGTGGAAGATTTCATCACCCCACTCTCATCAATGGACAGATCTTGGAAACACAAATTAAACAGAGATACAGTGAAACTAAAAGAAGTTGTGGACCAAATGGGTTTAACAGATATCTATAGAACATTTCATCCTACATCAAAAGAATATACCTTCTTCTCAGCACCTCATGGCACTTTCTCAAAAACAGACCATGTAGTTGGTCACAAAACAAATCTCAACAGATATAAGAAGATTGAAATAATCCTATGCCTCCTATCAGATCACTATGGATTAAGGCTGGTCTTCAATGGTAAGCAAAAAACCAGAAAGCCCACATACACATGGAAGCTGAATAATACTCTACTAAATGATAACTTGGTGAAGGAAGAAATAAAGATAGAAATTAAAGACTTCCCAAAATTTAATTAAATGAAAGTAGAACATACCCTAACTTTTGGGACACAATGAAAGCAGTGTGATGAGCTCAGTGCCTCCAAAAAGAAACTGGAGAGAGTATACATGAGCAGCTAAACAGCACATCACACCTGAAAGCTCTAAAACAAAAAGAAGCTAATACATTCAAGAAGAGTAGGAGGCAAGAAATAATCAAACTCAGGGTTTAAACCGACCAAGTAGAAACAAAAAAACTATACAAAGAATCAACAAAACCAGGAGGTAGTTCTTTGAGAAAATCAACAAGATAGATAAACGCTTAGCCAGACTAACCAGAGGGTACAGAGACAGTATCCAAATTAACAAAATCAGAAATGAAAAGGGAGATATAACAACAGAATCTTTGGAAATTCAAAAAATCATTAGATACTACTACAAAAGCCTATACTCAATAAAATTGGAAAATCTGGAGGAAATGGACAATTTTCTAGACAGATACCAAATACCAAAGTTATGTCAGGATCAGATAAACCATCTAAACAGTCTCAAAACCCCTAAAGAAATAGAAGCAGTCATTAAAAGTCTCCCAACCAAAAAAAGGTCCATAACCTGATGAATTTAGTGCAGAATTCTATTGGCCCTTCAAAGAAGACCTAATACCAATACTCTTCACACTATTCCACAAAATAGAAACAAAAGGAGCACTACCTAATTCACTCTATGAGGCCACAGTAACACAAATACTAAAACCTCACAAAGACCCAACCAAAAAAGAAAACTTCAGACCAATTTCTTTTATGAATATCCATGCAAAAATACTCAATAAAATTCTCACAAACCAAATCCAAAAACACATCAAAATGATCATTCATTATGATCAAGTAGGCTTCATCCCATGGATGCAGAAAGGGTTCAATACCCAGAAATCCATCAATGTAATCCACTACATAAACAAATTCAAAGAAAAAAACCACATAGTCATTTCATTAGACACTGAAAAAGCATTTGAAAAATTCAACATCCCTTCATGATAAAAGTCTTGGAAAGAAGAGGAATTCAAAGCCCATATCTAAACATAGTAAAAGCAATATACAACAAATCAGTAGCCAACATCAAACTAAATAGAGAGAAACGTAAGCATTCCCACTAAAGTCAGGGGCTAGACAAGGCTGTCCACTCTCTCCTTACCTATTCAACATAGCACTTGAAGTTCTAGCTAGAGCAATTAGACAACAAAAGGAGGTCAAAGGGTTAGAAATTGGAAAGGAAGAAAACCAAATATCACTATTTGCAGATGTGATGATGGTATACTTAGGTGACCTGAAAAACTCCACCAGAGAACTGCTACAGGTGATAAACACCTTCAGAAAAGTGGGCAGATATAAAATTAACTCAAACAAATCAGTAGCCTTCCTATACTCGAATGTTAAACAGGCTGAGAAAGAAATTAGGAAAATTACACTCTTCACAAAAGTCACAAGCAATATAGAGTGTGTTGCTGTAACTCTAACCAAACAAGTGAAAGATCTATATAACAAGAACTTCAAGTCTCTGAAGAAAGAAATCAAAGAAGACATCAGAAGATGGAACGATCTCCCAAGCTCATGGATTGGCAGGATTAATATAGGAAAATGGCCATCTTGACAAAAGCAATCTACAGATTCAATTCAAACCCCATCAAAATTCCAACTCAATTCTTCATAGACTTAGAAAGAACAGTTCTCAAATTCATTTGGAATAACAAAAAATCCAGGATAGTTAAAACTATTCTCAACAATAAAAGAACTTCAGGGGAATCAGCATCCCTGACCTCAAGCTGTACTACAGAGCAGTAGTAATAAAAATTGCACTGTATTGGTACAGTGATAGGCAGGTAGATCAAATGAAAGAATGGAAGATCCAGAAATGAACCCACACACCTATGGTCATTTGGTCTTTGACAAAGGATCTAAAGACATCCAGTGGAAAAATGGCAGCATTTTTAACAAATAGTTCTGGTTCAACTGGCGGTCAACATGTAAAAGAATGCAAATTGATCTATTCCTAGCTCCCCGTACAAAGCTCAAGTCCAAGTGGATCAAGGACCTCACATAAAACCAGATACACTGAATCTAATTGAAGATAAAGTAGGGAAATGTCTTGAATGCATGGGCACAGGGGAAAAGTTCCTGTACAGAACATCAATGGCTTATGCTCTAAGATCAAGAATTGACAAATGGGACCTCATAAAATTACAAAGCTTCTGTAATGGAAAGGACAGTGTCAATAGGACAAAAAGGTAACCAACAGATTGGGAAAAATCTTTAACAATCCTCTGTCCAATAGAGTGCTAATAACCAATATATACAAAGAATTCAAGAAGTTGGACTCCGGAGAACCAAATAACCCTATCAAAAAACTGGGGAACAGAGCTAAACAGAGAATTCTCAACTGAGGAAAATTGAAGGGCTGATATGCACCTAAAGAAATGTTCAACATCCTTAGTCATCAGGGAAATGCAAATTCAAACAACCCTGAGATTCCACCTCACACCAGTCAGAATGGCTAAGATCAAAAACTCAAGTGACAGCAGATGCTGGAGAAGATGTGGAGAAAGAGGAACACTCCTCCATAGCTGGTGGGAATGCAAGCTGATACAACCTCTCTGGAAATCAGTTTTTGTGGACCCTCAGAAAATTGGACATAATACTACCTGAGGACCCAGCTATTCTGCTCCTGGACATATACCCAGAAGATGCTCTAATGTATAATAAGGACACATGTTCCACTATGTTCCTAGCAGTCATATTTATAATAGCCAGAAGCTACAAACAACCCAGATGTCCCTCAACAGAGGAATGGATACAGAAAATGTGGTACATTTACACAATGGCATACTACTCAGCTATTAAAAACAATGACTTCATGAAATTAGTAAGCAAATAGATGGAACTTGAAAATATCATCCTGAGTGAGGTAACTCAATCACAAATGTACGAACATGGAATGTACTCAGTGATAAGTGGATATTAGCCCAACAGTTCGGAAAACCCATGATTCAATTCAGAGCAACTGTTGGATTGAGTGAGGGGTCCCAGATGGAGGAGTTGAAGAAGGGACTGAAGGAACTGAGGGAGTTTGCAGCCCCACGGGGATGGAGCAACAGTGTCAACTGGTCAGGTCCCCTGGTGCTCCCAGAGACTGAACCACCAACAAAAGAATGCATACGGAGAGGGCCCATGGTTATGGTCAAATATGTGGCAGAGGATGGCCTCATTGGCCACCAGAGGGATGAGTGGCCCTTGGGTCTGAGAGTGTTAGATGTCCCAGTATAGGGAAATGCCAGTGAGGGAAGACAGGAGTGGGTGGGTGGGTAGGGGAATACCCTCATAGAGGCAGGGGGAGGGGGATGGGATAGGGGGTTTCCAAAAGGGAGAGCTAGAAGGGGGAAACATTTGAAATGTAGATAAAATATGAAAAATATAAATTAAAAAAAAACAAAAAAGAAAAATATAAAGATGAATAAGCACAGTGTCTAACCTGGAAGATCATTTGATTAAATAAAAGTGATAAATATAAATAAGCCATTAGATCGCATTTCCAAATATTGTCACAGAGGTGTAGTAATGATTTTGTGTTTGTTTAGTAAAAATGTCTACTGTTTAGGATAAATGGTTTCATAGAAAACATGCTTTAGAGCAAAATTAATATTTGTGTTGGGGTTCTCCAGAGAAACAGAACCACCACCACCAACAACAAAACACACACACACACACACACACACACACACACACACACACACACACTTCAGCTTACATTAAAACAGCAATAGTAGATGAATCATACCTGAAAGTTGAGACCCAAACAGTTGCTTGGTTTTTCAGCGTGGATACTTTGCTGTTTGAAGCATTAGCACAATGTCTCTATCACACTGATAAAGTTGAGCAACTGGTAATTGCACAAGCCATAGGGTTGGCTACCTCAGAAATCCCAATCAGCTGCCCAAGACTGAAAGATTCACTAGTCCTCAGACAACAACCGAAACTAAAAAATGCTGGTTCTGACATCAGCCGTAGAACCATCCTTAATGTTATCACCACCACTACTATCAGCAGCAGCAACAGGGTAATGGTTTAGCCCAAGAGTAAAGACCAAACAGCAACAGGTGAATAATCTTCCTTCTCCCATAACCCCTTTCATGTGGGTTGCCTCCAAAAATTGCTACCCAAATTTTGTGGGAGTCTTCCCACACTAGTTAAGGAAATTAAATTCCTCAATTTAGCTCCCTTTTCAGGTGACTCTAGTTTGTGCTAGAATAAGATTTAAGCAAGTTATCAATAATATTAATAGAGACAACTTCCACTTCTGATTAACACTGAAATAACTGTAAGAGAGTGTGACTTTCTCACTCATCTAGTGATTATTTAGAACATGAAAAGAAACTACTCAATCCTAATTAGTCCAAATCAAGAGATAACACTGCACAATTCACTCTGAAAGCATTTGCCACAAGACCATTCAAGTCCGTGTTAAAAGAATCCTAAAGATATGTGAAGAAATGATTGACACAGCAGCCAGGAAGTCTGGGCCATCGTCAATTTTTTTTTAAACTTCTTACTGATTCATGGTGAAGTTCATATGCACCACAATCCTGTGCATCTCCGCAGCCCTCCACATCTGCCCTCTGTCCTTGCAACCTCCCTCAAAAATAAAATAAAATTAAATGGAGATCATAAAAAATAGAAATTATCTGGCTGTGGAAGCAATGGTGTGATACACCAAAAAGTCTTTTGCCAAACAGATTTACTTGCTAATATCCATAGTGATAAGTTATTGGTGTGGTTTAAGGCTTCTGCTACACTATCAATGCAGGATCATCATGGGGACTCCTCTCAGATATCCTATTATTGTCTTGTGTCATGGAGATCCTGCAGCTTTGGTTCTGCAGGACTGGCCCCTCCATGCAGTACAGCAGTTCCTAGATGGAGTGGATGTTAGGGTAGTCCAACTCAAAGCCTTGGATGTGGGCCTGGATGGTGATTGTATTGTTCAGACTGCCAGCTTTCCTGCTTACAGAACCAGAAAGATAAAGAACTGTTTCTCATGCAGTTGAGGCCAGCTTTCATGCTCTTACAAACCCAGGGATTGCTCCCCTATACCCATGTAATCACGGCCTGCTTGGAACCTTACGACAAAATAAAGAACCCTAAAGGATAGCTCTAGCCTTCCACAGCTTCCTGGGAAAGGAGTGATGTCTAGAAGCTGAAAAGTCACACTAGTAATAGAGAGCACATTCTTTTCACTTGTGTGTTGGAATAGCCAAGGAATAAAATTGATACTCGATAACAAAATAAGACCCCCAGAATTGTGTTAGGATGTCTGATTGAATTGCTGTGATTTTTTTCCTCTTACATTTCACCATTAACTGTAGTTACTTCTCTACCCTTGACTTTTTTCACTTCTAGTTACTTTTGCCTCTTCTGTTTTTTTGATGCTCCAATAGTCCAATTGTCCCTAGTTTTCTATAGGTATTGTCGTTCTATTTGTATCCTTAGTAACTTAAATCTACAACTTAAATATAATATGCATTCCTCCTTTATTCTCTCAAAAGTATTAAAGTTTAAAAAATGGCTCTTTACTTCTCATTACTGCTATATTTTTATGATGGGTCTATGTATTTAGTGAACATATACATACAACACACACACACACACACACACATACACATATATAATTTCTCCCTTCCCTGTCCTACTTCTAAACCTTCAAATATATCTTCCCAATTCTCCTTATGCATGGCTCTTATTTCCCTCATTTTTATTTTATGCACACGCACACACACACACACACACACACACACACACAAACATATGTATATGCATATTTCTAAATATAACCTGTTGAACACATATAATGTTACTTGTATGTATGTTTTCATGGATGACTCCTTGTCACTGGACAACTGGTTGGTGAGCTCTGCCCTTGAGAAAGCCACCTCTCCTTCTCCCAACTTTCCTTAGTTGCTTATAATTTTTTGTGTAGGATTGAGAACTCTTGAGCTTTTCCCCATCCAGTTGGGCATGTCCATCAGTGTCAGCCATGTTTACCTCATGTCTGTACAATCAAGTTTGTTACAACTGATAGGTATAGTTTCTAGACATAACTAGGTGACATGAAATTAGCATTATATTCTTGAAATGGCACTGGAGATCAAATCTGCCCATGAGTAAGTGGACTGAAGATTTTGCTATAGTACTACTCTACCAGTCCTATGATAAGGAATGATATTTGAGTGCTACTGCAACCTTGTCCCAGTTGACATTTTCAAATACTTCAGTTGAAAACTTATAGGTGATTTTTAAAATGTCAATGAATGCCATAATTCTATATGTACAAGTCACATCATAGCAAACAAAAATATATATTTTTAAAAAGACAACCCTCCCAAAAGTACCAATATTCCCAAAATGTATTCAAATGAAAATGAATTAAATGAAATCCAATAAAATCAGATGATATAAACTCCTGAGTGGAATAAAAGCCAATGCAAATAAGCAAATGGATGAAGTAAAGATTTCAATACAGGTTATGAACGAGGACTTCAATTAGGAGATATTACTGAAAAGTCAAATCCAAAGTTTTAAAAATAAGAAGCTCAGTAAGACAGAATAATAATGCAGAGCTCTAATGCAAGTGTTTTGGAAACAGGCATAAGAAAAGTGCAAAATTTGAAGCCATATGAGTCTACATAAAAAGTTCCAGGACAGCCCAACATACATAGTGAGAACCTGTCTTGAAAAGAAAATAAGAAAAATAAATAAATAATTATACAACTCAATAAGAAAAATGAAAATCTCAGTGGAATGCCTCACTTATAAAATGAGCCAAGTGGAAGGGACAATACCAGGGTTTAGAGCTGAGAAACATAAATTAAGACACTTAAAAATGTTAAAGATAAAATATTAGAAAGCATAAGCAGAATGTGCAAAAACGCAGGACATATTTACAAAACAAAAATTTATGAGTATCTGACATGGAAGGAGAGAATAAGCACAATTTAAAGGCATATAAAAGATATCAAAATCACACAAGAAATTTTCGAAAATCTGTGGGAAGAGATTGTTACCCAGACATGGGAATTATTTAGAATGCCACACATATAAGACCAGAAAATAATGTCTCTACATAAAATTATAATTTTACAAAAAGCTAAGTTTACAGAAAAAAAGAATGTTAAAACTTCAAGACTGAAGCACAAAGTAATATATATATATGTGTGTAACAAACTCAGCAAATTACACCGTATTTCTCAACAGAAATCCTCCAGTCCAGAAATGCTTGAGATGATGTATTTTAATCCTTGAGTAACAATAATTGCTGAGCCAGAGGACTACACCTGACAGCACTATCAAAATTGAAAGAGAAATAAAAACTACCCAGGATAAGCACAAACTAAGGAGTTCATCACCAAGAGGTCAGGACTACCATTGTTACTAGAATCCTACACACAGAAGTTGTAACCACATCCATAAGCTCACAAGAAAAATAAACTATATGAAACAGAACATAAGAAAGTAAGATTATGAAATAATGTATATATGTATGTATATATATATATATACACATATATATATATGAAATAATAATATCATGAAAATAGCAGACATAGCAAGAAGGCTTTCAATTGTGAGTGTAGATGTTAACATTCTGAAATATCCAATCAAAAAGTCAAGAGAAAGTGATTAGGTTCACAAAACAGGACCCATTATTTCTGAAACTATTTTACTGGCCCCCTAGCTGCTCTTTCCTTCTAGCAATGCAATGTTACACATCTAGCTATTCAAAATCACCATGCCTTAACTAATGTTCCTCCCTACAGTGCTGTGAAAATTTCACCATTGCTTTAGATTTCATCTCGGGTGACTTCTAATTTTTAAGCTTAGTAATATTTATATTTATAACATATCTTCTCTTTCCATTACCGAGCGGTAATAATGATTCTCAATTGAGAAAATGCCTCTCTCAGATTGCCTTTAGGCAAGTCTGTGGGGGAATTTTCATGATTCATGATTACTGTGGGAGAGTCCAGCTCAGTGTGGAGGTAGGAATACCCCTGAGCAGGTGACCTTGGGTTATATGAGAAGACAGTCTGAGCAAACCATTAAGCAGAAATCCACGATGGTCTCTACTTCAGTTCCTGCCTTGAACTCCTGTCTTTTTTTCATGATAGAACATGACCTGAAAGTTGTAAGCAGAAATAAATGTTTTTCTTTACAAATTGCTTTTTATCATGCTGTTTCATCACAACAGCAAAGAAGCAAACTAAGACACACCTCTAAGCCACATTGTGCATCTCTATAACACACCAGCAAGACTGTCAAACCAGAGAAGAGAGATCATCTGCTTCAGGTTTCCTGGCAGAATTTTAGGAGAAATTACAAAGTAATAATGGAGAGGCCAAGTTCCTCAGTCTAATATTTCCCACAACAATCCTCTTTTATTCACCATTTTTAAAATTTGTTCCCAGTGCATGTACGGTTTAGAAGATATCATATTTATAGTGCCTGCCTAACTTAAAGCTACACTCCTGAGAGCAGATATCCTTTGTCTTCTTCACGCTTCAAAGTTGCATGCATGCGTGATTTTCTCTCACAAAATAATATAACCCTTGCACAGATCTAAGTGATTTTTCAGCTCTCACTTTGCTTCAAGATATAGGCTTTGGGGGTTGTATTTCATAGTCATAAAACCACAACTGTGAAATATAAATTGTTAAGGCATGAGCAAGTGTCAGGGAAACTTGACTGATGTTGGCAGAAAAAATAAGAGCATCAGCAGTAAATGATCTGGTGCTAATTTGATTGTGTTTAGGTACAATACCTTCTATTTCAGTGTCATATCAGAATGAACATTGTTTCCATAATACACTAGAAATGAGGCTAAGCACAGTGTGAAAAAATTTCCCACCAGACCAGTTTAATCTTCAAATAATGAATTCTTAGACCCAAGCTAAACTGGAATATGTCCATAACTAAAAGTATGTAGGAATGTAGGAATGGTGTGTGTGTATGTGTGTGTGTGTGTGTGTTTGGATATTCATGCATTTTCTTATATAATTGCTCAGGTTACTGCTATTTAAATTAAGAGAAATGTAAAGAATTTTTTTAAAGGATTCAGCCTTGAATTCCCCAGTTGAGCACTATTATGCTTTGAAAGGGAAATGTCCACCATAATCAGGTGTCTTTCTCTGTGGTGGTATGATTGGAGTGGTCTTCATAGAACTACACGTTTGAATGCTTGGCCATAGGCCATTGCACTATTTGGTGGTGTGGCCTCAATGAAGTAGGTGAGCCCTTGTTGGAGGAAGTGCATCGCTGTGGAGGCAGACTTTGAGGTCTCCTATGATAAATATAGGCTCAGGGTGGCATGCAGTCTCTCCTTGCTGCCTTCATATCAGGATGTAGAACTCTTAGTTCCTTCTCCAGCTGCCATGCTTCCTTCCATGATGATAATAGACTAAACTTCTGAAACTGTAAGCCAGCCCCAGTCAAATGTTTTCCCTTATAAGAGTTGCTGTGGTCACAGTATCTCTTCATAACATTGAAACTCTAACTAAAACAGCTTCTCTTTTCCTGTTGTTTATGATAGTTATGGAACCTTCAATAATGGAGCCTCACTGAAGAAAGCATGTCATTTCCTGTTTCCTGTTTGATTCTCATTACAAGATGTGGGATGAGAATACCCAGCTTCAGCTCCCATCATGGAACTACCTTCCATCACCCCTTCACCTCAGTTATGGACTGTACAGTTCAAACTCCAAGCTAAAGCAAACCAATTCACCCTTTTGGAGCTTCTTGCCTAAGACTTGAACACAGAAATAATATTATAAGCATAGAAACCTGGCAAATTCAAGTGAACTCAGTGTTTTCCACTGTTTCAGATGTGAAAATCATGGTAGTAAACACTCTATTGTAAACTTTGGTGAACAGAAATTCTTATTCTCTCTTTTGATTTTAATAAAGCAGACTGTCACTGTGTAGCACAGGTTAGCCTATACTCAAGGTAATCATCTTTCCTAAGCTTTCCAAATACTGGGATTTTAGACATGAACATCACATTCTGCAAAACTGGGAAAAAGTCCTAGGCTGAAGGCAAAAGATGAAGGCTTTGATTTTCCAGGGTCCATTTTTTTGGATATACAACATTTTGAGAGCTTCAAATCTTGGTACATTTCAAACTTTTCCATAATCTATATCTTTGAAGTTGTTGATTGGTAGAACACCACAAACCTGGACCTTTCCTTCTGAAAAGATCTCTGGTTTTCTTTAACTGTGGAACACAGCCATCTGACGAAAAGGCAGTGATTTAGAGACATGAGCAGCTATGAAGTGTACTCCTGTGACTGACAGCTCTGACAAGAAAATACCATTAACTACTCTGGCTGGCTATATTCATAAGATCACATTCAGAGTCTGAAGAGAAAATTCTATACAACTCATGAGGTGAAGCTAAAAGAAAAGCAAACGGAGTCTTTAAGGTAAAAGCAGCATGAGTTATGTGAGAACAAAAGCCATGCATAAATAGAGCCACAAGCAAGAAACAGAAATGTCAAACTCTGGGCCATGAAACAAAAGGGCAGGAAAGAAGAAAAAGGCACGCTAACTAAATAAAGGAGCTTGTTTTATTAAGAAGGAGAAGAGCTGTATTCTGTTTCAAGGCACTGGTAAAGTGATTCATCAGAATACTACTCAGATCAAAAGACTATGCCAAGACTTGCAAGTCCATGGGGCTCCATTCTCTACTATCCCTGAGACTTTAAAAGGCTTTCTCTGTGCCCTGTGATTATGTGTTTTGCTGTGCTGATGTATAACAGCACATTGGATACCACCTGGGGCTCAAAATAAGCATATACATTGGGTCTTACCTATTCTTACTGTTCTTTGAAGTCATGAGGTTATTGTATGTCAAAATAAATAAAAGGCAGCCTATACTAACTAGAGATGGAGGTGACCAGGTAGAGCAGGCGAGCCTTTCCTGTGAGTCAACCTTTCTGTGTAAATTGACCAATACATAGAAGATATCTCTGCTCAGATAGAACTTGCTGAGACCAGTAGAACTTCTGGTTCACAGAAAGAACTGTGAGTAATGACCAGGATTCAACAAGCATTACAGCAAAACTCAGACATCAGTGCTCTGTGACTGAATCACATGTTCCCTCTCTGAAGTATAAGGACTCTGTCTTTACATCAGGAAAATGCTCATGGGAATGAATGAATGAAATGACAGCATATACCAAAAAAATTTCATTTGGGGATGGAGTGATGGCTCAACAACTTGCTATGCAAGTTTAAGGACTTGAGAGGGAATATCCCAAATCCACATAAAAGTGAATGCTGTAGTGTGCACATCCGTAATCCCAATGTTCCTAAAGTGAGATGGGAATCAGAGATGGGATAATTCCTGATAGCTTGTAGACCTGGTATACACAGCAATGAATAATCAGAGACCTTGTCTCAAATAAGATGAGATATGAGAATAGCCATTAGAGGTTATCTTCTTACTTACATACATACTCCATGCCATCCATGTGACTATTCATACTTACATTTGTACACACACACACACACACACACACACAGAAAGAGAGAGAGAGAGAGAGAGAGAGAGAGAGAGAATTTTAAATGATATTTAAACTCTAACATTTCAGCAAACTACTGTTACCACACTTGCTAATTCATATTTTTTTAACCAGCAACTTTTAAATATTTCATTACATATTAAAGTTAAAAGATACACTGTTTTTTAATTTAATTTCTTTTTTGATTTCTTCATTCTTATCATCTAATCCTATTGTCCATATCTGTAGTAATCCCATTTTAGAAAAGAGGAAGTACCGATTTCAGAATTAGACAATCAAAATTTAAATATTTATCCTACAATTAATTTTGAATTTTGGAAAATTGTCCCATCTATGCTTAGGTTCTTCACTTATAAAATGATTATTATTCTTATTTTCTGGGTCAACACAGTTCTGTTCAGAGGTGTTTACCCAACCCTATGTTCTGAAGAGAACATTTCTTATTTCTTCTTGAAATTTCATTGAGATCTATGATCCATGTGGAATTGATTTGTATAAACAGTGAAAAAATTAAGCTTCATTCTTTTACATATAGATATATAGTTTAAAAATTGTTAAGGATTTTGCCTTTCTCCATATATGTTTTTGACATCTTTACTAAAATCTCGGGTATCTATAGGTATGTGGAAACATATAATTTTATTCCATTGAATAATGTGTATAATTATGTGTCAGATGCTCTTGTTACAATAGATCTGCAGTACAACTTGAAATTAGGAAGGACCATAGGCTTGGCAGTGTTTGTGTTGCTCATGATTGTCTGGATAGGTGGAGCCTATTGTGCTTAAATAATGCTTCTGTTCCCCTTTCCCCTTGACACCTTGGGCAAGTGGGAGAGCTGGCCCAGGGGTTATAAGAGCAGGAGAGCTGGCTCTGCTCATCACTTGCCATAGCACTCTGGAGAGTGGTCCTGAACCTCACCTGGGCAGTGCCATAGAGCTGGGCCTGCTGGTGTGGGTGCTACTGATCCAGCCTGGAGGGCATAAGAGAAGAAAAGGTGGCTCTGCCCCTTGCCAGCTGTAGCTTTGGGCAAGCTAGTTAGGGCAGTGCTGGAGAGTAAGCTTTGGAGTGAGGGACCTGGTGGGCTGATCAGTTCAGCCACCATCCAGGCCCAGATCCAGAATTCTGAGTTGCCCCCCACCCCCAACATCTACAACTTCTATGAACTGATGGAGCACATGTTGGGGCAAGTCCTACAGATCCAAAGCTGCAGGATTTCCATGACATAGGGCAACAACAGGAGCTCCAGAGAGGATCCAGAAATGATAGTGAAGCAGAAACCAAACGACTCAAATCAGACTCAATGCAATGAAATTTGGCAAGTAAAGAAGTGTGAACAAAAAGATATACTGTGGGACACACTGTAACACACTACAATTTCTACAATGAAGTTCTGTTAAGAGCCCTAACAAAGTTCTTTGGGGGGTGTTGCAAGAATGGAAGGTAGGTACTAAAGGATAGAGGGATGAGTGGGACTGGGGTGCCTGATGTGAAATTTACAAAAACAATCAATAAAAATTTAAATAAAAGAAAAACGAATTGAGAAAGAAAAGTCTACAATCTACATAGTAACAAAAAATATGTCCAAAAGTGTTTTGGCATCAGTAAGCAATAAAGACAGACAATGGAGAGTCACTCTCAGACAAGAAAAGTTGCAAAGAAGACTCTCAGACCAGGCCAGCTACTTGAAAGAAGCAGAAACCATCAGAGTCACTTTGAAAAGACACTCTCCAACCTAGTGAGTCATTTTTGCTCCTGTAAGTAACCCCTCAACTATATTCCTTTAAGTAACCCAAATAAAACTCCTTGGTTCACATCACAGAGAGAGGAGAGAGAGAGAGAGAGAGAGAGAGAGAGAGAGAGAGAGAGAGAGAGAGAG